>JACJUY010000717.1:62056-102878 GCA_014220935.1 Platorchestia sp. MABIK | reverse complement strand
TATGACCCACCATGCACGGAGATGGTGTCTTGACGTACTGGTTATCCCAGTGATGCCGTCTAATGGGAATTTTGTGACAAGGATTGGTGGATCCTGAGTAGTTTAGTGGACAAGTCTGGTACACAGGTGCTGAACTCTTCTTTTGTGTGAGTATTGAGGAGGGAATTGTAGGCCATTACAAAGGCCCCGACACTGTCGGCCCTCAATTTCAAGTTCAAGTTCATGTTAGTTGAGATCACGGTATACCGTGGTTGAGATTGAGCAAATATTCATGCGGGTGGTACAGAATTAAATTGGTTAAGTAGACCTTGTTTCATGTTTTAAAGGTATAAAGGACGCATTGTATTGCCTATGTAAGTGTTATTTTGCAAATAATGTTATTTTTGTCTCATGCGTAAGTAGTAAAACTGAAATCTTAGTATCAAATAGATGACCGCACAGATGATGTACCCATGTGTATAATTTTTTTTATGAATTTCAAAACACAGCCTAATAAGTGGAAATGGTTTGAACTGTTTATTTCTGGTAAAAAGTTACATTTTTCTTAAGATAATGTTAGGAATTCAATTTAGGAGCACGTGGAAAAAATCTTGGATGTAAACACTTATTTATTTTTTGAAAATTAGTCGTAAAATATTTTAGGAGGATTCAATTTATTTACTGACTGCATTTATTCCATTTGAGTTACTCATTTCCCTCTTTCTAATAAAGTTGAAGAATCTGCAAAGCTGGAAATGAGAAAATTTGCAAATTTGTTCTTTATAGGATAAGTTTTGTTATTTTGACCATTCCACATTGTCATACAGATAGCATTTAAATGGAAATAACACTACTAGTCACTAGTCAGAACACTACTAGTCGTTAAATGTGTGAAGTGTGTAACAAGGTTCACACTTGCACTAGCTATCTAATACTAGTAGTGTTATTTCCATTTAAATGCAATCTGTATGATAATGAAGAACAGTTAATATAACAACACCTACCCTATCCAAATATTTATTAGGAGATAATTTTTAAAATTTTAATTAGCCTACTGACTGAGGTTTGAAATGTTAACATTATCCGGGTGAAATATTTTATTCTAAAAAATGAGTGTCATTCATATCACGATGTGAAGTGGTTGTCATATTATGAGCTTTTTATGCTATACAAAACTACTGCAGAAAAAAGATGACTTTTTAAGATGAAATTGAAAATATCAATATCATGGTTTTATGACAGTATTTGTAAATTTTAACTACCTCAATTAATTGAAAATTTATGACCAGTATCACTGATAAAACATTTCAACAATTTACAAAGAGTACAATAAGATCATCATAGAAGTTAAATTTTGAAATGTTATCTATTATTTCATTTAAGTGAGTAAATATATGAGGCTTGGTATTATTACAGGAATAGTATACATTGTAATCCTTAGAATGTTTTATAGTAAATTTTTACCTGTTTGTTCTGAATTAGATAAAAAACATTAACTATTAACCATTTAGTGAACAAAATTAGCTATTTAAATGAACTATATTCATAATTGTACTGCAGGATGTTTCCTCAGCACCACGATTACAGTGATTTTTCTTAAATTTATGCTTGGCAGCCTGGGTAAATGGGAATTGTTTTAAAATATTAATTTATGAAATACTGGCAATTTGATTTAGCACAGCTTGCTCACTTCACTTTGGTGCCATTGCTGCTACTGATGTAGTTTTGATTGGCAGAGGTGCTAGGTAGCTTTCCCTTGGGTTTGGTTAGAAAAGGTTAGTTTGCTTAGGCTCATAAGTGTTGGTGCATGGTCAAGTGTTCAAAATTTCATTTATGCAGTATAGAAAAGTTGTGCAATCCAGTCATTAAAAGAATGCTTATCAAAATGAACAATATGTCAAAATTGTTTGTTTGCGTCAAATTTAATTTTCAAATAATCGAAGCACAGAAACAAATCTACTGATATAATTATATTTCAAACATTTCTTAAGTGCACCACTCCTGTAATTTTACCAATTTGTCTTATTTTTGGTGCAAATGGGAAATAAAATCATGGTTTTCTAGTAGGTTCTAATATTTGTTTGTAGTTATGGTTACCAGTAATAAATTATTCTACATAGACTGTTATTTTATAATTCAAAATTGATAATAAGGTTTACTTTCTGTTAGTTATCATCATGCATCAATTAATTCTAGTTTTGAATATCTTGTGTTTTATTTCAGATGGCTGCTAAGTTTAATGATTTTCATTTTATTAACTTTATTGATGCCACATCTGCTCTTAAATCTGTTGATCAAGGATGTGATAAGTCATTTGGAAAGCTCCCTCTCTCAGGAGACCAGGCAAAAGATTATTATGATGACCTATTGAAGAACTCAAAAGATCTTATTATAGATGTGAGTTCAGAAGATGATACTGATGATCATGAAATTGAGGTAATTTCTGATAACACTAAGGCAGCGCCTAGTAATGATGTAGATATAATATTTGAACAAAAAAGGCATATAGAATCAATATCTGCTCATGTCCAAAGAAAATTTTGGTGTAAAGTTTGTAAATCATATTCAAATGACAACAAAGCTGTTCATTCCAATTCTATTGCACATCAGTTCAATGATTCTATAAGTTCTGGTACAAATCCATCAAATTTTGACTTTTACATACCAGCCAGCAACATTGGTTATCAGATGTTGCTTGGTCAAGGTTGGGATTCCAAAAGTGGGTTAGGGCCGTGTAAAAGTGGTAACAAATTTCCTGTCAAAACTGTTCAGAAATTAGATCGAAGTGGACTAGGCTTGGGTAATGAAATAGCTCGAATTACTCATTCATGTCCATTTAGCATCTTAACGGCAGTTTGTGACCAATACCACAATTTGCCTAAAAGTAAAAGAAAACTCAAGTCTAAGCAAGACTTGAGTATTAAAAAGTTAAGAGAGTCTATAATAAAAAAATCTATTTATGAAAATTAGTCACTTTCAACAGTGAGTCTGTTGTCATTTCATTCTCAAATGTGTGCAAAACTTTAGCTCAGAAGCTGTGGTTTATATCAATTCAATTACATTACTTAGACATTGACTGACCTCCATGATCAACAGATTTGGTGTGGAGAAATACACAGGCAGGAAGGTAATTCTAACATAAATTGAGAGAAAGCAAGTGATTTATTTCTGCATCATAATTAGAGGCATGGATGAGCAGCCGGCAATGGAGCAGCTACATAAGCTGCTGGAAGACCTTGAAGCCATAGCTGAGGAAGTGTTATGTGACCAGCAGGAAATAATCAGCTTAGACAAGAGGCGCAACACAAATCGTGAAGCACTTCGAGCTGTACGAAAGACTCTCCCTTCCAAAGACCCAATGGCCAGTTCTCTTAACTGTCTGGAAGAAGCTAGAAAATGCCCATCACTTCCCATTCAGCATGCTGCTGTGAACACAAGCGAGGCATGGATGTGTATTGGTGATATGTTTGTAAGCATGCCAAAAACCTTTTTGGTGGAGTCTATTGAGAAAGGTGAGTGAAAGCATGATGACTTAAACCAGAAAAGTACAGGTGTCCTTGAACCAAAGTTAGCTATTTCACCCTGATTGAGCATTTATGCTTCCACATCTTTCATTTTTCAGGCTGTT
The DNA here is from genome assembly GCA_014220935.1 of Platorchestia sp. MABIK. Taxonomy (NCBI): domain Eukaryota; kingdom Metazoa; phylum Arthropoda; class Malacostraca; order Amphipoda; family Talitridae; genus Platorchestia; species Platorchestia sp. MABIK. Next base: position 99,271 of record JACJUY010000717.1, on the reverse strand, counting down.
ATTTTTTAACATATGTTTGTAAAAACTGAATAGCAAAAAGTAGATGTGTTTTTATTCCTAACATTATATGCAAGCAAATTGAATATCTGTGGGGGATTGAATGATATTAGTTTTAAAATTTGAAGTCTATAGGTAATTGAAATTACAAAAATCAAGGTAATAAATGAATGGAAAACTTCTAACAAACTACTGTACACTTCAAAAGTGCAATCAAATTGTCTTTCTTCAGCCACTACTTTTGCTCCATCTGTTTTCAAATCATTCTGTGCAAGGGTGTCTGATATGGTAATAATTTGTTTATTTCAGAGCAAAAGCAAATGGACAAAGCCATTGATGAACTTCGAGACGGAATGAGGAAGAAAGTCGACGCCTTGAGGCACCTTGAGGGAGAAGAGTCCACTCGTGGTTCACTGCTCAAACCACTCAGCAAAGAAGAGTGGGCAGGAGTTGAGCAAGTGATTGCTTGGACCAAATAATTTCAGGTTGTAAACTTATGTTAGGTCATGTATATCCGTCTTAGTTCCTAGGTGCGATTGATCTCCTCATGACTTCAGAAAATTCGGAAGGAATTGGCTTTTGATTTATTCAGATCTAAGAGGCTCAGAAAAATTGAGAGGGTTGCTATTCATGCTGGTCATTCAACAGCATCTGCCCGTTTTCATTGTGCAAAATCTTGGAAACTTCAACATTTTTGTGATGTTGCAAATTTTCGTGGTAATTTTATTGCAAGGAGATTCTTATAGGTTTATTTTTTCTCAAGAAGACACTCTTCATCTTTTTACAAGATACTTTTATTGTTGCATAGTGGCCTCCTGCGTGTTGTCCGATGCTATCTATGTACACCATTCATCTCTTGTCACTTCAAAGTCTGATGAACAGGTCCACGTCTTGAGTGACCATCTCACTTTTATATGTATAAATGTTGTGCAGGTGGTAGTCATCCCTCATGAATCCAATGACAAAATATAGTAAATACATCACGTACGATATTCAAGGTTCCATGATTCCAGGGATTGTAATTTGACTCATGTGTAATTTCATGCTATAGTGAACATGTTGGATCGAGACTGTATCTGATACGTCTCGATGTTGACTCTAATGTGGATGCAGCTTTGTACAATTGTTGTTTAGCAGTGCCTAGAGCTTTTACATACCAGTGTTCTTGTTCGGATGCCGACTCTTTGTTGTTCTTTTGACTGTATTCGTTTGAGTCTGTGATAAGTGAGGTATTTAAGCTTTGGTAGCCGTGCATGTGTCAAATGATGTTGATGATGAGACCAGGTTAGCATGAGCATTGTTTAGGAATAGGTTCATCTTTTGTATTTTTAGCCGTGGTAGGTGGTCGCCCTCTAATATTAAACCTGCACGACTTTTTTGTAATTTCGCTAGCTTGAGAATGTTTTCAAGCAGTGGCTTTGCTTGGAAGCATTTAGTAATAGTATTTTCACTTGTTAATGCTGTGCATACAAAGTATCACTTAATCATGCAACCTAGGGAAGTGTGAAATGAACTGAACAATTAAAGGGCTACAATGTACTCTTCTGAAGAGCTTGTCATCTTGATATCTCATTACAAAATTTTAACTTACCGTTCAGGCCAGAAAAATCCATGACGTGTCAGTCCAAGCGGGACTAAAATAAAAACATAATTACAGTACTTCATCTTATTTTCCAATGATTCAATACAGTCAATCCAATTGAGTGAAGTCAACAATCACAGTTTCCTCGTAAAATGAAGGATAGTCTTTCCATGAGATTAAGAGGGTAATAGTGCGCTTGCCCTGGACGATTTGTGAGTCAGCGTTATAACTCAGGGCATGCCAGCGTGAACCTAACGCCAGATGAAGGGTACGAATCTCAGTTTTTGGAACATGGAAGCATTTAAGACTCCCAACCATTAAATTACGGTAGCAAAATAAAACTTTGAGATAATGGACCCATTAATGAATGAATGCACACATGAATGGCTTGAAATATCTTCGCGATTATTCTATAGCTTTCGTCAAGGGAAATTTATTTTGGCACTCGTCCTCGTAATAACAAAGCCCTATGAACTTAACACGTTGATCACGTTTCCGCGCTTGGTAACGGTTGGTTTGGTTAGATTAGGTTATAAGTAGCAGAATTGGGAAATGGATTGAACTGCTTTGATCCTTCCTAAGAAATTAGACAATGCAATTGCACGATAATAATTATGTTTTGAAAAGATAGCGAAACATGAAATGTCATTTATTTACACCTGTAGGTGAACTTGCCATTTACCGAATGGTACACATATGGCCCAGTGCGCGGGGAACGTGTTAAGGCCAAACTAGTATAAACAATGCCCTGCACTGGCTATAGATTATTCAGTTTCATACGTCAGTTAATGCTTAATCTATCTAATTAAGGAGCAATGTAGACAAAAGAACCATATTGATTTGTAACCATTTTAAATCCTCATATCTCTTCGAAGCAAGAATCCCTGCTTAAGCTTATCTCGTGTTTCTCAGAATAGGTAATGGCTGTTGAGAACTGACCTGTGAAGGTAAAGACAACAGTTCACCACATTTTTAAGCGGAAATTCGAAGTTCTATGATTCTGTTTCTCTGTGTGAGGCTCCTTCACAGTAATTTGTCATTCTTCTAGTCATTGCTTCACAGAAGACCTAACATTCAAGTACCGAATAAATTTCTTATTTTGGCCAGTAAATTATGCAGCAGTTATGGCTAACACTATAGTGTTAAAAATAAATAAATACGAACGCTCATCTTACGGTAAAACCCTAAGCAATTAAAAATTTGTTTGCGTCTATATTGCCTCACTCTATCATTCACAGTTTAACCCATGAACTTCATGTGGTCTCTCTTGGTATCACTTAATGCTACTAATATCGTATGGTACCTAATTACGTGGAAGGCTGTTGGCTAACACTACACTACTTAAGAATTTACCGCGCCTGCCTACATGCTGAAGTGATGAGTTCTACATACTGGTAACATTGGCACTATATTCTAGCTACTATGAGATCAACATCAAACTTCGTTATCAGATGGTTGGTTCGTGATCGAATGAAAACGTTGGCGGCTCATGATCACCGTCAAGAATTTCATTCGAGTTGAGGGTGGTCGAAGTATTAGCGGAGAAGAGGACCCCTGCCTCCGTTCTGAGTTGCTTTGAAGTGATGTGGTGGGTGCGGTAGAGATGCGTGAGGGCGTTGGAGCGATTCCTGCAGTTCTTGCCGCACACAGGGCACACGACGAGGTTGGGAGGCGCCACGATGTGCATGTCGCGGATGTGGCGGCTGAGGTTGCAGCGTGCTGTGTACACTTTGGTGCAGTGCGGGCACGGGTAACCGCCTTCCTTGCGCATGCGCTCCCTCCCGCCGCACACTAGCCAGTCCAGACCTGAAACAAAAGCGTTTGTGTATCTTGGGGGGATGGTTTTAATGGTTACACTAACTTCAATATGTATCTTAAGGGGTGGTTTTTATGATTAGATTAACACGAATTTTGTAGTGAGGATTTAAAGGGCTGATGGAATTTTGCTTGCCTCAATGTATTAAGCATGCTGTTTACTGCTGTGGTTACTAGTATTGTGTTGAATATCTCTACTTTGACATGCCTCAACATTCCGAGATTTTGCATTGTATTCAAATATTTTGGCCAATTAAAGTCGCCTAATTTGAAATTCAGTTATATCAATTAAGTGTACATTTGAGCAAAGTTAATGCTATTTGTTTTTGCGTTAACTTGATTGTTATCAGGTACATGACGTGGACAGTTAAGGTGTTCCTGTGCAAGTGACGTAGACTCGTGCTGAAGAACAATAAAAAGCTTTTCACCAGTTTCCTTATGGTGAAAATGAGTTACTGTACAGTGTACACGAAACTCGGCTGTCGCTCTGTGTGACTTCTCACTGCACGAAATCAATGAAACAAATTACATGAAGAATTATGTTGTTGCTTGTGTACGTAAATTTTCATAGGTTTCAAAGGTTCAATTTATGAATTTTTAAAATCAACTCCAGGTATTTTTTATGCTTTTATTATTGTTCATCAGATTAAGTATGAGTCGTTCAAGTTTCTGTTAACGATGCACTCAGTCAAAGTGAGTCCTGTTGATCTTCCTGAGTTCATAGCAGCGCTGTTTCGTGTACAAAATGATAAATTCATTTCAATTTAGGAACCCCTGTATCACTTCACTGAATCGTATAAAAAAATTTCTTTAAAGTTGATGAATCGTAACGTAGAATCGTAAATTCTAATGGCATACTTACCTTAGATGAATCTAAGAAAAATATCAGGTTCGTGAACATTACCATGACTTGAAATTTAGAAGTCCCATCCAGGAAATGTTTGAATTCGAAAAATTACTTTCGTCCGTTTATTTTCTCGGTACAGTAATTTAGGTGCATCGCAAGAAAATGCACTTCAAATCATGAGGGATATTAAAATTCTGTAATTTGCTATAAAACAGAACTTGGACATTGAGTATGCGATTTACAATACTTATTTCAATAACAGTATTTTGTTAGGATTGGAGACTTGGATAATACATTCATATTTATTCGTGTTATTTCCTTTAAATTCTTCACATCCGAACAAATGGCGTACATCAAGTTCCGTGTACGGTGAATGGCTAAATGATGGGAATCTTGATATGTCAAAGTCATTGTTCTGTGCATATCTAGGAGCTCATAACTTCATTGCCAGTGATGACTATAGCTGATTACATTAGTTACATTGGAATAAATGTGATACTCAGAGCGGCTGTAGTTAAGAGGCAGAAGTACAGTTGATACGAGAAATTACGTCTTCGGAAAATAAAACGAACAAATCTACTTACGCCAGGCGCAAGCATACATAACCAGAATTTTATTTGAAAACTTTTCAAACGATGCAAGCGACGAAAAATTTAACTCCAAAGAATATTATACCCTTTTTCCAAGAATAAAACAAAGCCGTTGATATAGTTTAGGAAAGAGCGCAGCAATTCTAAAAATAAACTTGAGGCAAAGCTAAATAATGGAAGCTTAAGAGAAGTATCACTGCAGAAGCGTACGGCGCGGCGCGCGTAACATCACGAAGAAAAAAGAGCTATGAGAAGATGCAGTGTGGGTGCAGATAGGTTCGTATCAGATACGAGAAACCAAAGGTTTTCCACAATAGTGTACTCAGCAACCCAAGTAAACTATTTGAATCCATTAAAATAGATAAGCGTAAAATTACAAAGCACAGCCTAAGACAATGGCTCCAACTAAAACTTACTAGTACACAAGCTTCTTAATAACGAACTCGAATGCGAGAATACGAAGACTAAAGCAGACTATCTAATTAGTCTGAATAAGTTTCACGAATGGTTCACTCGTTGATGGAGAAATGAGCGAGAGTCAAAACCGGAGAAAAAATCTTCAACCTTAATTCGTTTTAACTAGTGATGTGGGAACCAATGCGCTGGTCTCTATTGTGCGTAACTTCAAAATGCTTTGCCTTCCCAGCTTGACTTTTTTGCGACCGTCCTCAATAGTTTCGCTAACAGAACTGCTAAGTATAAAATTTCAAGCGCTATATGTGCTGGCTATATTTTGAAATTGGCAGGGAGATTCTGACGAGATAAATTGAATAACCATGAAGGTATAACAAGTATTTACTGGGAATTATCCTGCTCGAGGTCGCATGCACGGACCGCGGGCCTCCCCCCTCCAATAACTTATTCGAAAAGAGTAAATTTACGGCCGACAAAACTCTGCTTACAACAGCAAATGTAGCTGATTTTGCTGTGTGAAGCTAGGATTACTCTCAAGGAAAGGCACAAAGAATGTGACCCCCAAAATATACCTCGAGAGAAGCACAAGTCTACTTGTCCTGCGAGGAGCGTTACGGATATCATAGCATACGGATATCTTTATTCAGATTTAGCCATTTTGTTGCATCATTTTATGCCGGGCTCATAAATATGTCAGAGAAATCTTCTGCACCAGATTCGCTTGCAGAATGCTACACTTATAAATTTAATGCAAGTCAGAAAAAATTGATACGCTGACAAACATCTGGCCATAGGCAGTACTCGCATTTCTATGACAATACTTTCATATAAAAATCAAATGATAGCCTAACAGTTAACCAGCCACGCCCCCATAAACACTAAGAGTCGAATTATAATCATAATTTATTAATAATTAAACAAAATTATAAGAAGTTAAACGAACAATTTAGCACTATTACAAGCGTTCAATTTATCACAGTTCCAATGATAGGAAAACGACAATTCGCCTTCTAAAACCATACCTAGAGGAATACATTAAATAAAAAATTAAAAAGTACAGAACATTTGCCTTCCTCACTACAGGAACTGCAGAGGACAGCATAAAATATACATATTTAGGAGCGCACTTCAATTTTCGTGTAATACGTCTATTTTGCACTGAAGAAATACGCGTTTACTTATCAAGGACTTTATAGGTTAAAATTACGAGTTAAAGAGAATTGTTAAATTGAAAATTCACTCGATTTATTGAAAGGTTCGTCGAGTTGGATTACTTCAATGACCAGTGTGGTCAATAACCGCAGAAGGCACCAAGAATCATTTGTCTTATTTTCCGTACAAGCACAAGCAGCACAATATGGCCGTTGACATTATAATGTACTATTAAAAAGCTTCTTTTAAACCATGCAAATGTACGGGATCAATATCACAGGGAAACTACTTACTAAGAAGAAGTAATGCGCTGATGAGACTATTCAAAGTTTTCTGGGAGCTTTTCAAAATTGTGACTAAATGCAGGCACCAAAGCAGTAGTAAATCAGTGTTTCTAACGCAAACAACCAACAGGTGTTCGTTGCGTAAACAACCAACAGGTGTTTGTTGCGAAAACAACCAACAGGTGTTCGTTGCGTAAACAACCAACAGGTGTTAGTTGCGTAAACAACCAACAGGTGTTCGTTGCGTAAACAACCAACAGGTGTTCGTTGCGTAAACAACCAACAGGTGTTCGTTGCATCGTCCATTTCCAATTGAAGAAGGTCCCAGTGTATCGTGGTCGTAAGGTGAACACTCAGCCCTTGTAACTCTGCCGTAAGGAGCAATAGAGTTAGGGTTTGTAAAATATAGAATAAATTCGGACGCTATTATTTACATGTTGTAATTTTGTTTGATTTCATAGTTCAGTGCAGTCTTTTTCGAGATTTAACCTTTGCATTTCTTCACTCGATGCCCGCTGGTTTCTATTCTCTTTGATTCATCTAAACATTAATTAACAGAAGTATAATAACTTGCCAATGACTAATCGTAAGCTTACATTCACTGCCTTTCGTAGACAAACACAGCCATTCCATATTTAAAATTAATTATCTAATATTGACCCAAGATATTATAGTAAAACAAGGGAAATTTCAATTCTGAATAAATTCGGAGAATAAGATGCATTAATCTACTTTGGAAAAAATTAGAAAAAAATTAGATTATACGTTATTTCAAGCCATCCTAACTAAAACAAGGGTGTTTCCATGAGAGGAAGGAGTCATTTTGTCTGAATTAATTAAGGGATGCGGAATCTATGCACAAGGTATTCCCTTCACTTTACGCATAAAAACGGCAAGATATCAAGAAATTAAAGAAAAAGTAATAGGCACTGAAAGGATGGCAGTGATTTAAAAAACTGTCCATAACAAAACAAAAAAAAACAATCTATTTCAACAGAAGAGTGCCTAACCTTCAGTTCAGGACCTCGCATCTTTCCCGTGAGAGCGCCAATTGCCACTGATACAACAGAGAGGGACTCGGAAGATATTTAACTGAAAATTATTGCTCTGCACATGGTTACGCCAAGACGAGATAAAAAATTGCACACACTTAATCGCGAGAGGATACAGTATGGAGAGCTCCTTGTCGTGCAGAGCCTCTCCAGCAGTAAGAAATTTGAACAAAGTTTCCGTACCCAATTAAGATTTCCATCAACAATTTGAGTGACTTGTGGATACGGTTTTTGTCCCCACGATTGAAGCGCATCCATGATACGAGGGGACGGTGTTCCCTCCATTGCGAATTTCAAATCGATGGAAGAACTTAAAACGAGTTTCGCTGTGAATTTGGCTGGGGAAAAATTTCTTGCTACTTCAAACCTTTGAATGTAGAGTAACAACACTAACATTTAAATAACAAAAAACCGACGACGCGAATTGATATCAAAACTTGAAAAGTTATGGCACACGAAAGATGCTTACCAATTTTAAATTAATTCGTCGTTGAAGTGTGTTTGCTAGAGAAATACTATCTTTGGTTCAGCTGATAATGTTCTACATTTGGTGAAACCAGAAGAAGACATTAAGAAACTTTCTGACCCAAATGGAAATTTAGAGCTGTTTATGATAAAAAATCCTCTTGTACCTGAAAATCTAAGTGTTTTCATTTGAACTATGAAGATCACAATTTGCGATCTGCCAAGTTTCAAGTACAGCCTTCCGATTTGAAGGTTAGTATCGAAAACATAAAGAAAAAATTGATCACTATTTGATACACGCCGAATCTAAGGTACAAAATTCCTATTTCACGGTCTGTATGGGAAATAAATATGAAAATTGTACGACAGATATTGAGCTAATATTTGAACGAGTCAAGCTAAACGGTTATCAAGCAGCAAGTAAAATTTAAGATCTCATATCCTGAAATTTGGGCAAAAAAGTCAGGGGTAGTCCGGGTTCAAATGACACGACACTTGATACCAAACAAGAAACCTACTTCAAATATTCAAGCGGGATAATCGTGAGAAATTAATCACGAAATAAATCGGTTATAACAGTACAATTTGTGATAAAAATAAACTATACATTTTAGGTCTCAATTTCTTGTCTTTGCGACTCGACTGTTTGGTGGATGTTAGATATGAGCCATAAAACTGCATTTTCTAAATTTCATGGCTAACAAGCCATAACCATGATTCGTCTCCTTAATCAACATTTTATTCCGCATAGCTTGAATAGGTCAGCCGCTACTTCATTTATTTTCATGGATATCTGCGAGATGAACAAGAGAACAAACTTCCAAGTCGAAGCGGTAGACGACACTTGACGCTCGTAGAGCGAGTAGCGATCTGTACAAGCTAAACCGGCAGAGCGCGGTGCCTCGGGCACTACATAAGTCGACTGCAAGCAGCAGCAGTCACCCACCACGCGCGAACCAGTCCGCCCTCGAGCAACTGGCACCGGATCCGACGCGACACAGCAGCAGCAGCAGCAGCTGGTGTATTATCAAGTGAGAAGTGCATGCGACTTGAGACAGACCGGAAAATTGAAAGTTCATATTGTGGAGAACACGGACAGGCTCATCTACAGGCAAAATGTTCACGGATATTGATTTTCACACCTTTCAAAAAATGAACGCACCAAACGGGCTGGTGTTATGGAACACGTAGCAGGACAGTAAACTAAATCAGAATTTCTCTCCACACAAAATTGTTGTTTACCAATACAAGGAAATTCAAAAGATTAGAAGATTGGATTAGATTATTAGTTAGTTTAAGCCTCCCTATCCGCTACAAAGGCGATCCAAAGAGAGGAAGGAGGAAGGCACCATTTAGTATGGAGTTTAGGGAACGTGGAATCTACGCAGAAAGGGCATAGAAACAGTAAGATGAGAAAGAAGACTATGAAACAAGATCAAAGTTCAAGAAGAAAGTGGTAGATGTTGAAAAAACAGGACAGCAGTGAACCGAAAAAAGATGGTCCGTAACAGAACAAAAACCTATGTTATTTCAACAAAAAGGAAGCCTACCTAACGGTTAGCTCGGGCCCTCACATAGTCCCCCTGGGAGCGCTAATTCCCATAGATACAATAGTTGTATCCCCCTGAGGGGTCAAAAGATTAGAATTTGTTTAATAAATCTGACAATAATTGAGCTCGGTTTTTTATGTTAAACGACGTAAAGCTGAGAAACTTCCAACTTCGAGTAATAAGTGGCGAAAAGCAATTAACATTCTTTCCAACTTATTGTTTCTACACTTAAGAATTTGCTAGTACATAGTAAAATGGTCAGATAAATATAAATGAATTTTCCAGCTCGTTGCTTAATATAAGCACTTCAACGAACTGATTGTTCAATAATCAATCCATCACATTTGTCGCAAGATATGTGGATTTTTTATAGCTGAGCCAGGTTTTGGATAGCACTGCTGCAAATGATCGTATTGCTGCTACCTATGGTGAATAGTTTTTGCGAGTCGATTATAATCCCCAACATTATAGGCACTACTTTTGGAAGTTGCTTCATGATTTCTAAGGTGTTTACAGGCATGTAAAAAGCATTAAAAAACATGCTACTTAAAAAGCCACCACTTGCATGACGACTCATGCAGCACGTTACGAAACTGCGTAAATAAATTAGGAGTAGGCAACCCCTTGGTTTCAACAGCAAGAGAAGATTTGAATCTAAGATATTCAAGCAATAGCACGTCGCACTAACGTCACCTATCCGACAGTACTGAGGCAGCACCATGAGCGAAGGCCCCACGTACTACGTGTTCTTGAAAATAAGCGTATTAATAAACCCTGCTGGTGAACAGGACAATCAAGGAGAATACTTAACTAAAAATTTTAAACCATTTAACAAATATTTTTTTTTGCTAAGGCTATTCATACTTCTATGCTACGCTCAAAATGAAAGACGAATACTGATTAACAATGACCTTAGATTTGGTTTCAATTTATAATAATAAAAGCGAGAGTAAGCAACTATTAATAATTTCATTGTGATAACTTAATTCTCTTCAACAGTTACATAAATTTATTCATATTTTGGTTTCAGACCTTAAAGGACAGTTGAAGAGAATGAAAAAATTGCATAGGTCTTCTACCGATTTCAACGTGACTAAAAAATAGTTACAGCATGCACTCGTGAATAAAAACAAGTGTTTTTCCCTCATAAATCAAAAGACAGAGAAAGCATTGAACTTGTTAGAAACAAATATTATGCCATTATCGAAGCACACGGAAACATTACATTCGCGGCATGGGAACCTTGTCAACGAAAACACACTCCGTGGAAGACCCCGCTTAAACTCGTGGAAATCGTTTCCATAAAAAATAATCAAGAAGTAAAATCACAAAAAATTAACAATGATCATTTCTACAATTGAAAGAATCTCAACCACCAATATCAGATGAAGAACACAGAAAATCTTACGTACATTTGCACAAGTGAAACAACAGACGAACCTCTACCATCCTGTAAACTCAACCACGCGAATGCTACTGTTTGTTTCAAACGAAAAGAAATGTTTCAGCACTAAAATGATTCACACCTCGTTGGTATTAGAGAATATCAGTGAAATGTGATAATTTTGTTACAACAACCTGGTACTGGCTTCACATTACTGCATGTCTACGCCCGTACGGCAGACGATGGTCAAACTCGAGAGTTGAGCTGGTCGCAATGCTTGGGAGCTCAGAAAAATCTATAATTTACGTTGAAAATTATTCCAACACTGTAGAACTGTGATAATTTCTGTACCCCAAGCATAGCCGATAGCAAGGAAAAGTCACAGATGAATGACATCTATTGTATTTAAAATCCCACCTTTATGAAAATTAATGCGTTCAAATTCCAGTTCGCAATAAATTTGTGAGCATTTATTACTTTTTTCAAATATCATAGATGTGTTGATATTAATAAAATGTTTTTTTTTTCATCAGGCACGTTAGTTAATTCTGAGCGCATACGTCAGACTGATCTTACTACACTTTGTGTACCGAACGTTTCTTGTTTCATAAAAACATTATACTTTATAGTGAACTGTCATTTTATTAGCTTCTGTGTCAATTCAGTTTCTAGGAACTCTTTTATTATATTTCATTTTGTGGTAATTTCTAAGCTACTGTCAGCTTTGACCACAGTCATGATGTATCTTTTCACTCGTTAACTGACACCAATACTTCAACATCTGTTCTAACAAGTATTTACTGCGTCTAGCAAAAAATTTTTCATTCACTCACGTATTATTAATAGCACCTCGCAAAAAAGTAATTAGTAGAAATTCAATGGAGGCCTGCAAACTGATGTTGCTCACTGTGCGCGACACACGAACAAATCACCACAACTCGCCCCGAAAGAATTTCTCTTTTGCCCATCAACCATGCATCTCAACGACAAATTTTGACAATTTTCAATAAACTTTGTTAAAGCTGGTACATTATAAATTTTTCACAAAAGAAAACAAGTAAATGTGATGAACAATCACTTACTCTGCTCTCCGTCACAGGCAAAAGCGAATTACAAAACAGGTCTTCTATTGGAATTGAACTTAGTGAACGCTTCAGCAAATTTGCTTCAAAAATTTTCTTCTCCCAATTTTCATTGCTGCAATAAACTCAAGGTTACCGTTCATTTATTTTTCATTATCATTGTGGCATCAACATCAAACGCAGAAGACTCCTACACTATGACTCGCCTATATCAACACCCTGATTAGAGCTAACTTCACACCGTATCACATAGCGAAAAACGCATATAATTTTCGGTGCGTCCTCTCCACACCCTACACAACATTTTTACCACATCACTCGCTACATCTTTCCTTATTCGCTTCTCGACTTTTTGGCTTGTAGTCTCCCAGCGCCGCAGTCCCGGATGTGTGCTCGCAATGCATCATTGGCTCGCCTCCCACTCCTACTCCACACCCGTTCATTCACTCCCAACGTGGCGCTTGGACTGCAAGTGAATTAACTCGCAATGCTCGCACAAATGTCTACCTCATTGAGCACAGTATTCAGCGCTAACGATGGCAGTGCCACACGTGTTGGCGATTTTGATGTTGGCGATTTTGATGATGGCGATTTTGAAACGTTCAAACAACTTCAAGTAATGCTAACGTTAACTTTGGCCGATCCAGAGATATTGGTAAAGAGATAAAATACGCAACAAAACTCGTTAAAGTAAAATGGATTAATAGGTTGATTTTAATGTAAGATCAACTGCAACAAAGATTTTAAAAATAGAGTCTCTGATAATGAAATGCACCACCACAATTCTACACTGAGCTCTCATTATTTTCCGCGCAATTGAATTCAAATAATACAAGCACGCGCAATTGTTTGAAACAACTGTCGGAGGTGTATATTAGGACTCCAATAAATGTTGAATGAGTTAACCGAGTTCTCGCGCTCTAGGATTTACCATGCGTAAATCGCACGTCGAACAACAGGAAATTTGAAGATTGAATCGGCGAAATCCCTCGAATAGATTGGCAAAAAAAGGAGAGCAGCTTGTCGAAATGAAGCTCACCCGACTCTCAGCGAGCCTAAGTTGCATGCTTCAGATTGCATGCGGCCCAAGAACCACGGATGTGGGGGCGATTAGGCCGCTCTTGCGCCACTCATTTTCTGAGCTCGCTCAAGCAATGCGCCGCCACTGGGGCAGCGCCAGTCTGTACTGGACGGACTCACTTAGCTTTGCGAGAACAACCGCAAAGATATTGCTGCAGATGAACACGTTCACCTCTGACCCAACATTTGTGGATTTTTTTTCTGTATAGGATATCCTTGAGAAGTACTTTCTACTGATCAAAGAATGAAGAATTTTTGAAAAATCAGTCGCTACAAAAATATCGACGGAGCTTTTCAGACATAGTGTTTTACTTTAAACTGTGAACAAATTACAATCTTGGAAGAAAATGTATCTCATGAACAATTTACATAGTTCATGAGCTAAGACATAATGGGAATTATCTGCGTTATTGCAATGCGCTTTCCAGTTACAAACATGTTATAAAAACAAAATATTGATAAGCACACCCATTCACAAAGCCACTGGCGCCAACTGCCGACTCCGTAAAAAATGGAACGAAAAACTGAAACAGCTTCACCCACAACAAATTCCTGTAAACAGTAGTATTGCATTCAATTGAAGTCATGAGGAATACCAAAAATGAGCGCCAAATCTTCATAAGACGCTAAGGTGGTTTCATAGAATTAGAAAGCTAGAGAAATTATTTTCTGAGATACTTTTCGAACAACATTCATGCCTAAACAGCGCCCAGTACCAAAAATGTGTCAGCAACTTAGTCAACTAAAAAAGGGGAATTCGAAAGTTTAAACTTGGAAATCGCCACTCACAGGAGAGTAAACTGAACCGAACACACTTGTGTGCATGTGGTAACAATAATTCGATCAGAAACGCAAAACTAATTACATGCCGACAACAAATGAAGGGTTCGTGAAGTAGGCTTAAGAAAAAGGCATAACATCGCTGAATCTTCAGTCCCCGTACAACTTTTCCAACGAATAAGACACGGTCCAGAAACAACGCATTTATGAGACCACAGCACCAAGTGCCACCGAAATACTTAAGCAGTTTCAGCATCATAAGAGAGAAAAAGTCTTTCCGTACATATCTTATGGCTTGAATAACCATGCCGCATGGTACTTAACTAAATGAAAATCAACTTGGCATTGACTCAAACCATCAAAGCTTTTCACTAATATTTAATTCAAAAATATAAGAGATCCGACAATAACAGGCTCTTTTTGGATTAATATGTAGAACCTTTCATTTTTAACGTCCAAGTAAAAGCTAAGCACATTAAGACTAAAAATATTCAATAAATTCATTGGAGCATCCGGCGACTACTGATACCTCGCGAATATAACTTTACAAATCTATCAATTACTTCTTCAATCGAGGCAGTGAACATAAGTTAACTCCTAATAAATATCTTAAAAACTTGGGATAGCCCAGAACAAGATTTCAATTCTTAAAGAATATCCTCACGCAATTAGATAAAGCTACCTTTTAACAATTAGAGTAGAAATTTAAGCCTAAATCACAGCACTGTCCACTGTTTCAAAGAGCAGTAATACTTCCCAAGTCATAGTCTGGAACACGAGGCCGTGAGAACGAGACCGCGTTATGAAGTCGGAGGAGTTGGGTGCGGTCGAGTGCGAGGAAGCAAATCCTCTCGAGGATGGATAAGGGGGCGGCTGGGGTGAGAAATGAGCGCAGAGGAAGGAGGCTGAGGAGGTGGGGCGGAAGAGGGAGACAGGTAAGGTATGGAGGCATGTACGCGCGAAGTCGTGAGCTCGAGAGGCATAGCACTGGTCGAAGGCGACGGGCGAACCCTGATGGGGTGCATGGGGTCCTGACGAGAGAGGTCACTGGGGTGCACTGCTGTAGGAGCGTCGTAGCGAGGGCGGGACGCAACAGGCACCCCAGGGTGACGGGGCATGCGGACACCTCGGTGTCGGATACTCAGGTGGTTATGAAGAGAATTGCGCGTCTTGTAAACGTTACCGCACACCGGACATGGAAACGCGTGTTGCAGGGTAGAGTGTTTGTCTGCCACGTGGATCTTGAGGTTAGAACGCGTGCTGAGGAGCTTGTGGCACATTGGACACTGCCATCGAGACCCACCACTCACGCACCCTGTAACGATAGACACCCGTTTATTGTGATGACCACTGCAGGCATTCTTGTGCTTGATTAAGACATTGCTTTAATGTGAACAATTGTACGTGTGGGCAGGAACAAAATGAACAATAATTAAAATACAGAACAGTACAGGGTGCACAGTAACGGTCTCATATTTGGAAAGTGACGATTTTACAACTTAAAGCACACGTACACCTTCTAACTCGCGGCCATGAGTATTGCGCCATGAATACAAAGTTGCTGGGGCATAATCTTGATGGTGAGTCACTGTGTGGAACATCTCTTCATCAAATTAGTTTAAAACAAACAAATCCTTTATTTCGAACAAAATATTTACAGATTCTATCCATTTGATGACTATTTTCGGGTCCCACTTTATCAATCGGCGGAAAATTGTCTCCACATGCGGCACTGTTCTTGACGCGCTCGCTTTGAATGATTGCATGATTCGCACGTGAACTCGAAAAACAAGAGCAAAAAGAGAGCGGGGCAGCGTACGAGCAAAAACATCATTAACCTTTGAAATCAAGCTCACATTCCCTATCAGAACGGGACCAGCTCGACCACTTGCAGCAGCAACTTTTTCTCGAAGCAGGATTTGCAGGAGCTCGTCGATAATATTCCAGACTGATGATATTTGACAATGAAGCATCTCACAGCAGAGAACAGGTCCAATCAGTGTTTCTGATGAATAACTCCATACGACACGCACATTAAGTTACTCATATTAAATTACATCACACTGCAATACGAGATTACTTCATCAAAAAGAATTTTCTGTGTAAACATAGTTTCACGCAGGGTTGCGAAGTCGGAGTCGGGAGTCAAAGTCGCCGGAGTCGCATGCTTTAGGGTGGAGTCGGAGTCGCTTTTCTGAATGTGTTTGGAGCCGGAGTCGGAGTCGCTTTTTCGAATATGTGGTGGAGTCGGAGTCGTTCATTCGGATGTGGTGGAGTCGAGGTTGGAGTCGCAATTTTTGGTGTCTCCGATTCTAATTTATGCAAAAAGTTTTTTATAATTGTTTAAAACCGAAAGTAAACAAAGCAGAGCTAAAATACTTTACTGAAAAGCTAAAAAATTCGCAATGTGTTTATTGATTATTTTATTCGAGGTTCGAAACCGCGTATTTATGCCTATCACCTAATACGGTCAATGGTCATTGATATCTTGTCATTGTGGGTTCGCATACATATACATATGTATATGTATATACATTTATGTATATACATTTATGTATATACATATATGTATATACATATATGTATATACATATATATATATACATATCTTGAGCAATGTGTGCCGTGTTTTTGAGTGAAAACTTAGGTTAATATAAAAGTCAATTGATTTGGCTACCAAGCAGAATTGCTGGCAACTTCGATTTTGTCAAACGTAGGTCAAATCTCGTCAAATGAACTTTTGGTCACCGCTGGGCATCTAAATAAAATTCATTACTTTATTCTAAACTCAACGTCTCTCAAAGGAGAAAGAAAATGCAATTTGTACGCTAATGTTGACTGCTTAATAATAGACATTAAAATTTCATTTTCAAATTTTAACAATGTATCAAACACTCAAGAACTTATATTCTGTAATTTCAATTCACCATCGCACTATTAAACCCGCCCAATAGCCCATCCCAGTTAATTACCTCAGTGAGCTTTTTAAGGAAGAACAAGTAACAATAAACTAACGTTTACATTTGTGGTGCGATATCTGTATTTTGAAGCGTATTTCTTCTAAAACCCTAAAATCACTTTAGAAATCTCTATCATCAATCAATTCTATTGTTGCTCACTATCAGCAAATCGATCCTGACCACATCAATTGTGAAGTGAATACTCAAACCATGACAATATCGAAGCATCTTAATTTTGATTATGGGCTCTTGATTAACCCGAGAAACTATATATACAGGTCATAATTAACCAGCCAGAGTTAACAAACAATAACTTAGATAAGCGCCCCATCAGATCTACAGCGGTCTCGACCGAGTAGTAACAGGATTTGGCAACAGCAACAAGCTCGTTCTTGTGCTCACTACTCAGGTACAAGAGTGAATATACTGTGTGTTCAGGGAAGCTGGATCATTGAACAAAAACAGTTACATTTTCATGCAATCGTAGTCTATGTAAGGCAACGAATAGAAGGGTTTTGAAGAGTGAAACTTGCAACTATCACGAAATCCTTGCACGTATAACAACTATCATAAAGAAAAAATGATCCGTAAGTTAGTTCCAGCACAACGTAAATATAATTGTTTTCGAAGCGTAAAATCCGTAAAAGATTATTATTCTCTGTGGCATTAGGACGACAGTTATTAAACAGCAAAAATAGATTTACTTTTCTTTCTTTTTGAACTTTTAAGGTTGAGCTATCGTCTTCCGAGAAGAGCATCTAATCGTACACTTAAAAAGGCTTCGCAGTTTACACTTTTTCCCTTGAGACCAGAAGACAAAGCTTGAACTTCTGATGGAAATCCCCGAGATCCTCGGCTTGCACAACAAAAGTAGGAAACCAAGCAATCTGATTGCTTGACTAGTGACATTTATGATTGTTCAACTCGTCAATAAACGTCAGAACTCGTCAGGAGCCAGGCTGCGCCAGTCGTGACGGTTTGTTCATTAAGTTAGCAATAGAATTCAGTAGCCTGGCTTTGTCGGTCGTAATGGTTCAACCCTGCAGAACACTAAAGAATTCACTCAGTTAACTACACGAGTAATCTTTGTTAAATTTCCAGGCATATAATGATGTTTTTAGGCCAGGCTATGCTAGTGACTACGATTTAGTTCCATACCACGCACTGAAGTTCAGTTACTTTATTACATTTTTACATAAAATAGCGCGAAATATTGGCACTTATTAAAACACTGCATCGTAGAGAAATTGTAACGTGGCTTAGGTGAGTTCCGAATACGTCACTATTTAACAGCTCCGCACTGTCGGTCGTGGCCTCACAGAGGATAAGAAGGACGTTTTGAATGAAAGATATACTCGATTCATAGCCGAATATCATTTATTCGTTTCAACGTCGCACACGCACAACAACAAGGGCATGTACTATGTACCGTACATACATACATACATACATACATACAAATTGCTTTGTCATTTTTACGCGAAAAATTCGTGTCGCTTTGATAAATTTCGAAATCTAAACCGAGACATTTTTTGTGTTTCCACTCTGTAACAGGAAAATGGAATATTTTTCGAAGTTACAAACCTTATTAATACTTCATACCCTAACATCAACACACTACAAGTTTGGTAACTTTGTAGAAGGTAAATCTTACACATAATTGCCTTAAATTCTTTGTCCGCATGAAAGTCTACTTCATCACGTCACGTTGGGGCGGTAACGATAACGCCGGCAAATTCGCACGATATTTGTAATTTGGTTGTTGAATACTTCATGTCTTCAGCTCAGAAGGAAAAAAAACAAGAATTGGACACACATATTAGCCTGGACACACTTGAATGAAGTGACAATGTAATATTTAGTTTAATCATTTCATCAGCAGTAAAGCATGAGTAATGAGACACATTCTTAAAAATATACGACCAAGCTCCACAGAAACAAAGACGTCACAACATTAGAACAAAATGCAGTTGAAAAGATAGGTTTAGGTTATTATTGGTTTGGTGTTAGATAAATGTACTTATGGCTTGAAATGCAAGTATCTTTGTTCAGTCGAGCAGTCAAAAGCTTCTGGTACTTAGAGAGTTAAAGATGAGTCTTTCACGCTAGTAAACAGACGCTGTAACATCTACTGGATTACGCGTGATGCGCTTTCGTGAGTCTCTCACATCTATGCTTCTCCTAATCGAGACTTGAATGTAAGATCGAGACAGTTTCTTAAAATGAACGTCCTACATGCCTTGTCCAGCCTATTGATTGCCTAAATATTCGGAACTTTTCGCACTTTCTGTGAAAAATTGAACATACTTTCCATATAAAAGCGTTTCCCTTGCTCTTTCATGCCATCTGTACCTCGGTCCACCTCTAGCACACTTTAATCTCCACACCTACAATCATAGCTCGAGTTCTCAATCAGCGTGCAACCTATCTCGGAGAATTTCATTGACTGAATTATTTTGGCATAGAGTAAGCCAATAAAATTCGTCATACTTAAGTAGTTACTGAAAACTTTTACGTAAAGTTTCATGTTTTTATCGCAATTTTGATCGGAAGTAATTCCGTTCCACACCGTTAACTTCTAGAGCAGAGGTTCTCAATCATGGGTAAATTCACCCCTGGTTGAGGTAAATTTCAGCTCATGTACTTTGGCCTTATTTCAATGATAGAGGGAAGGTTGAGAATGGCTGTTCTAGAGCTTGGTTGCGCACGTAACGCCAGTTGCAAAGCTCTCAAAAATAGGGTCACGTATTCTCCATTTTGACTCAAGTTCAAGATAAGAGATTAGAAAATGAACAACTTAATATAACGTTCTTTTTAAGGTTACGATATAGTTTTGTCACATTAAACGCCGTGGTTGTATCTCAAGGAACCGATCGTTTGTGGTAAGCCGCGTCCTCATAGACTATTCGAATTGGATATTTTTGAAGTCTTTTCACACTATTTATGTCCCTAAGTAGATAACAGGTTTGCATATAGAAATCTCACTCTCACTACAACGCAAGATCCAACTGACTCCAGTATTGACTCGTTGATGCCTCAGTAATGTTTTTTTGTATCTTCTAATAAATTTTAACTTCTTCATGTATAAAAAAAAAGTATAACGCACTCTTGAAATAAATTCTCCAATTCTAGGAGTGAAAAATGAACAAAAAAATTTATGTACAAAAATGCAAATTAGCACAAAAGAAAACAAAAACCTAATCATATTCGAAAGAAAAATAACAACCAATTTATTTACATCGCCTTCAAGGCGGGATCCCAAGGAACACAACTTCGAAGCACAAGGAAAATTTTCCCACACAATTGTCAGCTCAGCGCTCAGGATCATTTTTAGAATGCTGGTAGTTCTATGAGTTCATAGAAACACTACTTGAACCTCGCTAAAGTTGGCTCACCCAGAATACCATTAAGTGACGGTAGCTTAATACTTGAATTTAAAGAAAACTAATCTTCATAGTGAACATGCTTCTAGGTGTCTGTTGGCTGGACTCGCAGCAACAGATGTCCATGTCAGGAGTAATTAACTCACATTGATTCAAGATAAACAAGATATCGATACAAGATTAACACGCAATCTTGTAGTTACGCAAGCCATCATAAAATGATTGTGAGCTCTGGCAGCTTCTCTTTTGAAGTACGCACCAATTATAAGGTATGAAACATATCTCATGTTTCATTTACACCAATAACTTGAATGTGGCAGCTTCAGTCGCAGTCATGGAGTTAATCTTCTCTAACACAATTCCTATTGATTGGTTTTATCAAATTTTCAAATAAAAACTTATGGTATGACTAACGTAATATTTTTTGCTCCTGCTTCCCTCTATGGTTCCTGCCCTGAGCCCAATGAGTTACGGGATATTCATTGTGCAGCAATTATTTGTCAAGACAGCGCAGAGGAAATGCATTCTCACAGTATTAGCAAAAGCAACTCACGTAAATCAATATCATAATTGACAAAAAAAGCGCACCAAAAATGACAAAGTCGTATAAGCTTAACGTTATTAGGACGATACTGCAGTGAAACTTAGACGAAAAACAGAAGACAAATTTGATGATCCAAACCCATGTACCTAGCGAATATAACTAGCGATCAAATAAGTATGCTGCTGTGTGCTGCAATTAACCAGGTGTAATAAGCACAAGTCTGATAGTCAGAGACCTCAAATAAGATGGTCCAGTAATCAAGATTTGACCACCCCCGACAAATACCACAATCTTAGTTCTCGTGAGTTTACTGCTGGCATTGGGAAGCGCCGGAAGCATGTATGTAAGTATTGTTTACGACCACAAATAAAAACTCAAGTTAGCTTTCTGTAAGACAGACAAAAATACGAGTGTACAGTTGGTAGAATGATCATTAGGGAGATAATGATACCTTGGATTGCGAACTATGACCTACACAAACACATGAAATAAGATACCAGTAAGAATATAAGGATAAAGGATAGAGCTGTGTTTTGGCATTTAAGTTGAACTGAAATTTGTGAAATGTGGGACCAAATCACACTTTATTTTGAGCACACTGCATAATTTGCGTCATTTCCCCAAGACCCAGTCGAAGGACGCTGCATCAGATGCAACACGGATCACTCCGTGAAATCAGGTTATTCTGCTCTTCAGCTCTTTGCTCTCGCAAGGGCAAACTCTCAAGAACTTTACACCTTCAAGGAGATGAAGCCAGTCTTTGTGTTCTTCAATGCATGATTCAGTCTCACAGAATATATTGCATTTCATCATAATAACTGTGATTATTTATTGATAACGAATACATAAAATCTTGCATCATCACCAAAGTTTGTACTATGTAGAGAAAAGGAAAGAAAAGTTTGTACAACTTTATACTTGAAAATTCGTGTATTTTTCAAGGAAAACTTTCACTAGTTAAAAAACATAACACAAAAAAGTCGACGTATTATGACATCATTCAGAAAGACTTATTTAAACGTGAAGTGAATACCCATTTGGAAAAAATATTACTCGAGACTGTTTTGGCTTAATTTACGAATCACTCGAGGCTCAATCGCACGAAATCAACAACAGAGAGTAAAATATTTTTCAATGAACTTCAATTTCGAGTTTCAGGTACGAACGCTGAACATTTATTATTATTATTAAGATACTATTAGTTTAGGACTCCTTAGACAACAAGAAAGGCGATCTCAAGAAAGTAAAGAGAAGGGATTGTAGAAAACGGAGAATCTAAGTACGAGGCGTATTCCCACACATGACATCCTGCGCATAGCAACAGTGAGTTAAGAAGGAAGAGAAAGAAAAGAAAAAGAAGAGAGAGCAAAGATGGCATGAAAATTGAAAGAAGTGAAGTAGTGTACTGAAGATACAAGAAGTCCTGAACGCCTATCTATAGCTGAGGTCACCCACCCAACGGTAGTCCTTAGGTCACCATTCTCAAGACCAAAAGACAAATCTATCTAACCTAAACCTACTGCGTATCCTATGACTCCAGAGGGGCTGAACATTTATTCATTTGATCGAATTATATAAAAGATGAGATCGTATAACATCAGCATCAGCTGGTCACAGAAGCAATCGGAGTCTTGTACTCACTATGGTTCATTTAGAACAAAAATCTACACATAAAACTCTCAAATTTGGCACATAATTCTCAGCATCAAATGAAATGCTCATCCACCTCGATAAAATTTACACCAACTGAGGTCGTATACCGCTAGTTAACAATAAAAATGTACGTGTAAAGTGTCGAATTTATGGTGCTGATGTGAAAATTTCATCGTTGAACTTCGATATTCGTCTGCAAGTTTTCGCTACATTAGTAATAAGCCTAAAGTGCTTGATTTCATAATTTTACTAGCTCAATCAGAACGAATTACGCCAATTCAAATGTGCATTTACCAGAGATTTTATTTGACCTTTAAATCGGCATCAATTTATCCATCCTATTCATCAAAGTCAGAGAGTGATGGGAACATATGATTGGACGGAAAAACCTGAGCCAAGGAATGAGCCATGGCCTGAATTTGCTCATGGCTTGTTGAATCTAACACGTCACACGGTGGTAAATTGGCTACAACATCAGCCAGGGAGTTCGGTGTGGTGGTAGAAGGTCCGACGCTTGCAGGAACATCAAGCACGTCTGTAGCGGGAAGCAAAGATCCTAGCGTGATGAGGTCGGACCCTGAGGTCGATGTGCGCGAAGGAAAACAGCTTGGCACTGCCGATGAAGAAACTACGGAAGGAGAGGAGAATGGAAGAGAAGGAAGCGGAACGGAGTCTTTGGATTCAGAGCTGCTTAGAGACGCGTGTCCGCCGCCTATGATGTCAAGTAACGGGGTTGGTGGTGGGCCAAGCAACGTCCTCGAGCCCAGAGCGCTGCCCAGCTCCGACTGACCGAATGCTAGAGGGTGGGGGGGAACCACGAAAGTAGCAGCCATCCTAGCAGCGCGAGACGCTGCACCGCGGGGGGAAGACCTTCCACGGTGGACGGTGGAAGTGTGGGTTGCCAGGGAATGCTTGGTGGAGTAGTGGCGGCCGCACAGCTTGCATAGGAAGCGCTCAGTTTGTGGTGTGTGTTTGTCTGTGATGTGTGTCTTCAGGTTGTGCTTGTTGCTGATCACTTTGCTACAGTAGGGGCACACGCACCGTCCACCTGCAACACAACAGACAGCGCGTCGGTCCACAGTATCTTCTCACTTAAGCCTCCTACGTAGTCGTTACGCTTAAACCAACCTCCTCCATACTCATGCACTTTCCGTAATATTAACGTCAAACAGACTGCACAACCACCCATCAACATGTCTACCTAGTGACATTACGCTCAGCAGGTGGCCACAGTTCGTTGAGATAACTCGTTCTTTCAGCAAGTTGGGAAGTAAAAAAAAGTTTCGTGACCCGAATGTCAGAACAAGATGATGCGCCGTTTTAACTTTCTAATAACGTTCAAATGCCAACTTTCGTAATAATCAAGAGATCTGCGCCATAACAATGTCATTCTGATTTTATCATAATATAGAATGACGCTAGCCTGTTAATAGCTGGTCAAGGATGCATAATTAGGTATCTCTGAGAGTTCACCGGCGCACAGTAACAAACGTTTAAAAGAATCAACCGAACTGAAAGTAAAAAGAACAATCAATAAACGAATAAACCCTATAATATTGATTTTTTCAACTAAAAAACACTAGTTCGACGCTTCAGATCTTTCACCGTGAAGACTACCTCAGAGGAATCAGTGAAAATTTTGAAGAATAACATCTCGCCTTATTCTAGAGACCACTACAATTGAAGTAGCCCAAATGGCGACAACAGTGATACTACTGGAATAAGTTTACCACCTCCGAGCGGTTAGCAGTCAACTGACTCACATTGCAGATGTCAGGAACATTTGAATTGTTCTAAATTTCATCTTTCTTGGGAATATAATGAATTTCGATCGTTTTCAGAACACACCCCATACTTCTCCTCAGGGATTCGCACTCCTTTGATTGGACTTGATGACCAAGAAACATGAGCTTACAGTTGAGAAAACAGTTCCCTCAGTGATATTTCTCAATGCTACCAACATCTTCACCACTGCATAGGAGTATCCCAACGAGTAATGCACAAGCATCGTGAGTTATAAAATGCTGAGACATGGGGAGAAAAAACAAACCGTGACGTTAGGTATAACCCACTCATGCATTTAAAATGTCTTCTGAGATTAAGATCAAAGAAAATAAAATAAATTTTGCATTCATTTTTATGTGTTAAAGTAGCAGCTAACTCACTCAGATGGAGCTCATCCTTCAGTGTTCATTAGAGCGATAATTACATCAAACTAAAATAGTACCTTAAAGACTTAATAACCATAGAACATAATCGCAGACAGATCTGCACTGTTGACCTAGATTATAATTTTCAATATTTGTTGGGAGTTTTTGAAGTCTAGTTTTGGAAACGAGCCACGTACCGACAAACTTCACGTCACACCGACACCGGCGCACGTTCCACCATTTGAGCAGCTTTCATGAACAAAGCTCCAAGACTTCAGCCGAATTCTCCCTCGTTCCCGTTAGGCATGCGATCCCAAGGCTTGCTAGCAGCCGCAATCCCTATCCCATTGCATGATTGCAATACTAAATTTAACCCAGAAGTTGTGAGATAATTTTAGATACGATAAATGAAAAGAAGCACTTGTAACTCGTGATATCTCAACAGAAACTCTCATAATTTGTATGAAAGCAGACATCTAAAATCGCAGTCTAAAAATAAATCATTATTCATGAACTAAATCATGGTTGGTTGTAGCGAACACTTTTAAATCTAAAAAAGTTTTCATGCACATCCTCCAGGTAGAAAGAAAATTAACACGTGTAAGTAATAACTGTCTCTTACAACTTTTCGATGTAGGCACCAGAATTCCGCCCTATATGGTCACCATGCTTAAATTGTTACTTACAAAGAAGAAACAGGAAAATTCTTGCTCTATCATTTTAAGAGAAAAATTATAGGATTAAGCTTGAATTGAACTTTCTTAGCAGCAAAACTGAACATACATGATAATTTTTTTTTTCAAATTTTCTGTGTAGGAATGAAATTTTCTGTACATTTTCTGTGTAGGAATAAAATGATCACACGGCGGTTAGCCAGAAACGAACTTGACCCTATACGTTTTGCAAGAAGTTTGATAATTGATGCCATATTGGTTAGTGTTTCCTGAAGAAGTTCAATACGATTTACCATACTCGTTCGTATTTACCGGGCGAAAGATCGGTGACAATCGAGCAACCAGGGAATGGAAAAATGTCAAATCAGCTCTTGAGTTGAGGAAAAGGTGATAGAAAGACTCTCATTGGACCGAAACGATTTACTAACAACATAGCACAGGACTAACATCGAACGTTTATACATTATGGTACAGAAAATACGGAGTAGTAATGCACCTTCCAGAGATCGTCAGCGAAATGATAACATAGGTATTAATACCGCAAATAACGTATTGAAACTGGCACTCTCAGTATCGTCTTCAGTCGAGATACACACATGGCAAATTACAGCTCAACTACGTGCACAACGTCAACACACCGCAAACACAACTTTCTTCGGAAAAGAAAGACCGAAAGCACTATTGATGTCGAAATGAAATGGTAATGCTCGAAAAAAAAGTTCTCGCACAGTTCAGTTCAAGTATTTCCTCACTGAAGTTCCTTTTCCTACGGCATGACAGAGATGGGTGTCTCAGTAGAGAATGAGGAGATAAGGCGACACAATCTCAAGTTCGCTCAAGAAATCAAATAAAAAACGACAACAACGCCTAATAATTGATATTTGAATTCCGAGTTTAGACAGAAGACGGATTTAAAAATACGTCCAACTTCAACAATAACCTCGAATTCACTCAGTTCAATGAGCTCTTGGCCAGAGCTAGAATCCTTTTCAGATCCCTTGTCAAAATTGCAACAAAACTCACGAAAACATTTTGCACGTGGCAATCAAATTCTTGTTGAACACATAATTTGACACTTAGTATTTGAAGAAATTCTAACAAAATTTAGAAATAAGTTTTACACGCATTTCAAGGGTTGACCACTCTTGCCACAGCGGTTTCAGATGCAAAATCTGACAGCTGACTGGTTTATCCTTGCAGCATCAAAGAAGCAGATTCGACAGTCAGCTAGAATCATCAAGAATGATTTTGCGCAAGACCAGGGCTAGTAAAAAAATTATCAGTCGATATGTATTCGCAAACATTTCAATATAGTGTGCATGCGCACAGTCTCTAATCTCCCCTAGGAGTCACTAATCACTTCTCTCACTAAATCCATTAAACTCAAACTCTACGTGCAACTCAAATGATTCCCATTACTGATGACTTTATAGACTTCATTCATTTTTTCCATTAGACATTGTGCATTCTTTTGTTGGTCAAAATAACGCACTTAAACAGCCAGAAACTCCTAGATATTTTTCACGCATACGCAAACTTCTGTCAATTCTAGTACTTGACCTTAAGGACTCCCATTTTGCTCATTCAGTTTCAACTCTTCGGCTATCATAGTTGCATGAGCACAATAAAATAGCGTCAAAGTAGCAAGTGCTGCTAAATATCCAGCTTTGTTGAAAACATTCCAAATGGCGCGTGCACTCTTCATTTCGGTAAGTCTTCCAAGATGTTGATTTCAGCACAACAGCTCAGCAAGTATTGAAGAAAAAGCAATGGCCTTTTCCAATTAAAGTCTCAACAACACAGCAAACATTAATCTACGCTTTTTTTTTCATTTCTTAAATCCGGTGATTTTCATTGATGTTTTAAAACGTGAGGACTCGGAAGTGGCCTCGAAAAAATATTTCAAAAGACGAATATGATTTATTTATAGTTTTAAAGAGAGCAGCCTGACCATGTATCAGATCATTGAGAAACCAAATTAAACTGCTCCCAAATTATTTCCTAAGCTGCATTTTTTGAAAATAAAAACCTCCTTTTCGGTGCAGTGAAAAATATCACAATGAACCTCAAGACTCACGCACATTATGAAGGAAAAAATAAATTTGAAGCCGCAAATATGAAAATGGCAAGAGAGATATCTCGAAAATAAATCTTACACAATGCTCTTTCATACACATGAACTAGGAATTATAAGCCGCGCGTCACAAGTAAACAATAGCTGTGCCGTTATTGATTTGATTGCACAAAAGCGCCACGAAGAATAAGCGTGATTTGCGTCAAAAAACCAAAGGGGCATGAAACTACGTCAAATAATTTTTTTTAACATTTTTTTTCACAACCCGCCCGAAGACAAGATAATAGATCCCCAAAATTACTATTTAAACAGCATAACGCACGACTAGAACGATACGTCAATTCTTAATTTTCGAGTTCCGTGGGCACAACAAATCACTCAAGAGTCACTCAGATGATGAACGCAAAATTGTAAACAGTGCTCGAAATCAAATAAAGTCAGCGATGAAAAAAAGAAAACTCCACATGTATGTACAAAACTAACAAAATTTTGCTGTAGGAATGACATCACATCACTCCATCAGATACGCTAACGATGACATGTTTGCATAACAGTATAAAGAACGAGAGTTTTCCATTCAACATCAAAAAATACAGATGAGATTTCACCATAGAGGTCTTACACCAGCCCCATCGTGGAGTGGGTGGCTCGTAGTCAAACAACGACCGTTTGAACACAGGATATTTGCAGCAAATGAGCATGGACGCGAAGGCGATGGTGATACATTAGAGAACGTGATAATACTAGGGGAGCATGTTGGGATCGCAGTACTCTGTTTTAGGGGCCAAAGGAGGGTCTACCGAGCAGTTAGGTTGCTGCTGCTGTGGCGGCGGCGAGTAAAACTGCTGCTGAGGATATGAGCTGCCGCAGTAATACGGCGGTTGCTGCTGCTGCTGAAGTAGAGCCGGAGCTCCTCTTTGGTGGTGGTCTTCATCAGCGAGGCGGGCGGAGGCGCCAGCGAGGTGCGCTGGCGGCCTGTTGTGCAGCGTGCTGATGTGCACCCTCAGCGAGTTGAGGGTGGAGTAGCAGCGTCGGCAATGCGGGCACTCGTGCGAGCTGCGCGGGGTGTGCATGTCGCGCACGTGCACCTTGAGCACGTATTTATTGCAGAGCACACGCCCACAGAAGCTACACTGGACCTCGTCACCCGTGCGTCTCAGAACAGCCGTCCCCTCCTCGTCAATGTTCTGATATCGACCGGCGCTGCCGCTGTTGCGGCGAATGTTACTCCCCTGCTGCTGAGTCTCAGGAGGGCTCAGAGGGAAGGCATGAGGGCGACTCAGCGGAGGGGAAGAGGAGGCACCCGCGCCTAGCCTCTTGAGGCGCACTGAGGAAGGGGCGCCTGCAACACAGTACATTCGTGTGAGGCCTCTACACTCTGTATACTCCCAGCTAAAGCCTCAGCCAGTACACGACTTCCCTACTCATACATGATACATTGCACGCTTACGAACGGCCGCTTTGTTATTTGGTTAGTTTGGTCTTATTACACTCCCACAAACACACACAAATCAAGAAGCTACACAACAATAAAGTTATCGCTTGCGTGTGGTAACACAACGGAGGCGTCATGCACGCTGAAACATCTCACGAATGATTCATGAAAATATGAAAGAAGTAATTTTAACTTAACCAATGTGATACAATTCGTAAACCACAATAATTCAGATCATGTAAAGATTTGTTGGTGGCGGTAATTATGAAGGATAACAGAATGCGCTTACTGCGAGCATTAAATATTTAATCAAGTGGAAAAAGCACACAGCGAAAATCAGGTTACGTATACAATAAAGAGCGAGCGGCTAATAGTAAAACACTGCGGAAGTAACACCCAGAACAACGTTCAAGTCCGTTAGTCACCACATCACTGCAAAGCATAAAATCATAACTAGGCTAAACGCACGAGAAACCTCTAATAAACGCAGCTCTACAGTAATGTATCTTCAATCTTAACGTTTAGGTTTGTGACAAGTAGCTTTGAAAACAAAATCCTATAGACAATAATAACAATAAAACAGCAAAAAAGAATAAGCAACCCGTAAAGCAGAAATTTAATGCAGGCCACACTGCTGGCAGCTGCCTGCAATAAGGGCTTGTAACGCTCAAGCATACACCAACAACTGCAATCGAATACCTCAAGGTAAATTATTTCCATTTTCAACTCAGTGGACATGATACTGGAACGATCAGTGACTGAAAACTTGTTTACTCAAACGGAGCTGGTAGGAAAACTTGAAGCAAATTATGCTGTTTCTAATCCTCCACCCATGATTTGATGGCGAGGTTACGAGCCCATAGAGCGACATCATCTCGGCAAAAGTCAGTCCAAAACGCTTCATAAAATGTTGCGTAATTCTAAATTTACTATGATTTCAATCAGTAAAAATTCCAACTCGTAGGATGTTTGATTTTGAATTGTTGCAAGAACGACTTCTGTCTCAAAGGTTTTCGGGTTTAAACGAGAGGTTATTAAACTTCCACAAAGGCAACTTCAAACCTTGAATTTTCAAGCTGTGACTTGCAGAAAAACCACCTGGTTCTTATACATCAATACTCTATGTAGGTTAACCATGGCTGGACTCACGCACAACAGCCAGTAACGAAAGGAATTTTTCAAGCATCGCTTCACGCTTAGCAATGCTCTCTTTGAGCTTCATGTCATTTATTGAAGCCACGGTTGGGTCGAAAAACTTAAATATCAAGCAAGCGACGATGGGAAATTTTCTGTTAAAGTCGTCTCTTGGTTGAGCTGCTGATGCAGTTGCCTCTGTAACTCCATGTCAGCGAAATGCTGCTGTTGGTCGAGAAGAGCTGTCGTGTCCGAGAGGCGCGATGAGCGTGTGGGTGACGAATGGGGCAAGTATGGCATCGGAGGAGACATGGCTGTGTTGGTAGTTCTCGAGGTGGATCTACCCACGGAAGGCAGGCCAGAAGGACAAAGTGAGGGCATAAAAGAGGGCAAAGTGGCAGTGGCGGTAGAAGGGTTGGTCACCACAGAACAGTCTGCGGAAGAAGTTATACGAGTGACGTGGCAGCTGTTTGGTAATCGATTCGCATAACCGCTAATATGGCACTCACTACTTTTGGCACTGCCTCTGGGGCTCAAAGACTGACACTTGGAGGTGCCAGACAAAAGTGGATACTGAGAAGGAGTATTTTTCGAAGATGAAATTTTATGCTGAGCTGAAAAAGTTGACGCCATGAGACTTGCTGAGCTTTGCACTAAAGTATCGGACCCCATGGATCCCAACATGGCACTAGAGGAACACGAGCCGTCGGGCAAAAGTCGGATGACTTCGTCAGTGAGAGCCGCTGACGGCAAACCGAGTACAGAAGCAGAGTTATCATGACTTTTAATTGACGGTAACGAAGGTAACGGATGGAACATTTGTTGTTGCTGTTGCAATGGTTGTTGCTGTAACTGTTGAGACTGCTGCTGCTGATACAGCGCACCCTCATACTTCATGGGCAGCCTCTGGGTTTGTTGATGGTGCAGCCGCTTTCTCACGACTCCAGTGGGATGAGAGTTGCTGCGGTGCACCTGGAGGCTGTTGAGCGAGCTGTACTCGCGGTGGCACAAATTACACTCGTACTTGCGGCCGCGGTTGAGATGCATGTCACGCTCGTGCTTGCGCAGGTTGTAGCGGCTGCTGCACGACTTGGGACACCACCGGCACACGAATGGCGAAGACGAGGATGAACACGGAGGAATGGCAGGTGCAAGGGCAAGAGCTGGAGGAGGAAGAGGAGGAGGTCGAGAAAGAGGAGGAGTGGTTACCTCACTTTTGAGGAGAGCAAGAGCACCGTCACCTCCTCCTGCAACAACACGAGGAACAGCCGGTCAGCCTTTAGCAGCTCTTCGATACTAATATATAATAAAACTAGATTAAACAGAGTAGCGGCAGCAGCAGCTATGGTAGGTGTGCTATAGAACTGAAGAAAGACCTCATGATGTCACAGCATGAGTGCCAAGAGTAGGAGAAAAAGTTAGGGCAGGCCAAACGTCAAAGCGGTTACGACAGCAGCGAGGCCTCGCATGGTAGACGAAAGCCAATAGAAGTAACGTAACACAAATTAAAAATAAATGAAAGCCATATATTGACGAAGATAAAAATGAGACAGTGTAGGAATGGAGCGGAGGGACAACGTGAAGTTAAACTGAATCAAGAAAACATACACGTAAGGAATCTCTCGATATATATATGACGACTCAAATGTCTACTGCCGCACATCGTTTCAACAATCCACACGCGTTAGCTGCACGGATAGTGAACTGCGTTCTCAGCTATCACAGAAAAAAGTTGAACTAAAACATTCGCTCACACGCACATTCACATTAGTTTTAATGTGTGCAGGAAGGAATCTTTTCGTAATTAGTATGATTCTCAATTTTATAATGATTCTCGTATAATTCATTTATAACAATCTGCCCATTCTAAACAAACCTGAGCAGTTTGTGTTTCCATGCATTGGTTTCATCTCCGAATCGGAGTTGTATTTGGTGTAAGAGCGACCACTCAAATCGGATGTTTCCATTAGCCCGACTATTTGACTCGCTCAATTTCATCACAACTTCTTTCATATTCCTGACGAAAAGGATAAATAAATAAAGATTTCTAAAAAAGTTCAATTTACTATGACTTCAGCAAGGATGATACACTACAAATGATTCAAAATAAGAATAAGTGAAACTGCGAGACAACAAAAAATGAGCTACCGCCCTACATTTGGATTCCCTCACACACTCACGAACGTTCAATACACCTGATCAGGAGTACAAAACCACAGTAACGCAGCGCATGAAGTTAAGAAAACTTCTCGTTTGTACTTTTATTCGAGAACCTTACAGTAAAAAAATGAATTACAAACAACATTCACTGGAAATGTAACGTGGAACCTGAACAGGAATGAACTAGACGCATTTTCAGAGCACACGTTTAAATAGCGCGAGTTTGAAGGTAAACCACACAAGTACGTTGAGCGAAATAGGTATCAAGACGGAGATTTTAGGGCTATGTTCGTATTTCATGACATTGTTCCATGTTTGTGATACGTTGACACATTTCCGCACTACCTAAAATGGGGCCGAAGACAAGTCTAATCTGTGGATCCAATCCATCGCATATCAATGCTACGAGCGGGTCACAGCTTGGATCGCATGATCAAACAACTCTCACAGGATCCAACTTTTTAAACAAATAATGCGAGGTGCAAGACAGGTCTTCTCATTAAAGATAAAGTCCCTTGTCAACAACGCACCTTCTCAGCTCATCACATACAGCACACATTCTCACGCGAACGTAACTGTGCTGCTCTTCGTGAAATTAACTGTGCTGAGGAAAATGAGTAGAAAACTGCACGCTAACTCGAACCATTTTCCAAAATTTCAAAACTAACTTCACTTCTATTCACTGGAAAATGTCTAAACAGAAATATTTAAATAATTTGTATTGGTGACTCAAGCTGTTCGCGAAGAATTTAAACGAATTTCACCATTTGTGTAAGATCAGGCACCGTTTAGCTTGAAATGTCCCAACAGTTGACAACAGTTTGTTTTTGCACTTAACGGCACAACATATTCACCTGACGCATCCCTCATGGGAGCGCTAACTCCCATAGATACAATAGTTGTATCCACCTGAGGGGACTGAAATGAAAATTAGTTCGATAATCAATGATGAGTCATTCTTACATTGTAATGAAAAATGTTGTGAAATGGAGTGCGTGAAATGAATCAAGCATCGGTGTAATAAAGTTCTACATAAGTTTGTAAATGTTGAATACTTTCTTGCATTGCTTCAATCTCTACCCTACTAAATTCTACACTAACTTTAATTTATGCACCTTAACCCCTAAAGAATTAAATTTTAAAAATAAACCGTTTAGTATTGAAAGTAAACTAAAAATGCATCACATACACCTATCATATCACATTTGCCATATTTGGTTAGAGTTTTGCACATTTTTAAAGAAGAATTAAAAAGAAGCGAGGAACTCCCAAATTGCCTATACATATTTTCACCACTGCTAGGAATGTAATTTCTCAGAGCAAGGCCGCCTTCACACGGAGGCCAAATGGTAATGTTTCGTCAGAATCGTCTGCATAGCGGTACCGTTCGGTCTGTCTAGCGTTACGAAACCGTCAGATTTCAGCCATGAGCTACGGTACATTTTTGGTCCGAGTATCACCATTTGGTAACCAAAATGGCGGTGAACTGGGATGGTAAGTACTTGTTTCGTATTTAGGGATTATTTCTTTTTCCTGAAGCGGTAAATGGGTATAAAGCGCTTAGCACGTTGACTACGATTGCGCGGGTCGTAAAGTTGATTTGGTTAGGTTGGAGAAAACAGACTGGTAAAAATCGACTTACTTATTTGAGTAAGCTTCCATCCTTAGAAAGAAATGTACGAAATGTAAGAGCTCAATAATATTTTCATCGTATGATAAAATTCCTTCCAGAAGAGGTTGCAAAATGGTTTGAAATGTAATGCATTTACATTGGTGCGTATACGAACAATTTACCTAGTGATACACATTTATCCCACTCCGTAGTCAACGTGTTAATTTGTGTAATTGATGCAGTATCTTTAGTTGAGCGTATTTTTTTCAGTGCTCTCGTCTTGGGTCGCTGGAAATTCGCCCAGTTGATTTTGATTGCAGAAACGAGTTTTGGAAATGGCATCATCAGTACGGGTGTGATTAAACTGGTCTGACAATACAGTAGAAAAATGAATTATAACCTCTAGGTAAATATTAAGCCAAATTAATAAATCAAATGGTTACGGATCGCTACAAAATCCTGAAGCGCGTGACAATTCTTCTTCATAATTCCGTCAAGCTACCCGACCAATTTGGTAACGTAGCACCACGGATTGGTCATCGTGTGACGCCGCCGGAAGAGGTGCTTCTGAGCTCCCTAGCTCGTTGCACCTCTCGGTGACGTGTGTTGGACAAGAAATTCTCGGGCTGTAGCGCACTCACAGGGCCGGGGCAATTCTGAACCGAACCTGCGATTGCGTCTACATTGCCATTGCGCTGCGCAGGTTAAATGAACATCACATAAAATCATTTTAGCAGCCCCCCATACAATTACGATTGAGAGCACGCTGTTCATTCAGTTACGCAAGCCGGAAATATGCGACTTCGTTCGAAGGAACAACGCGAATTGGAACGTACGCCTAACACAAAATGGGTTATAGCCACATCCTGCCAGCAAAAAGCAGTTGCCCATGTTCACAACTGGTCTTGAGAAATCAAAAGCACACCTATTTCAGATATAAGAATTTCTACATGCTGACATAGGAAGGTGATTCAGAGGTCCATCGATGGTAACCAATATCTATTTTACACTCAGATGCTAGGAGGAAAACATTCATACAATACACTGCAGTGAGAAAAAATTGGGTGGGAATGGAGCACAGATAGAGTGGACGAATACAGCATGAGAATATGTCGAGAAAATTATTAATCAAAATTCAGATGAATGAGACTAATCATTCAAAAGTTGATGCTCACCTAGCAGTGGTCCAATTTTTTAAATAAAAATATTTCAAAATCAATGAAATTACCATATTGATTCATTTCAAGCTCGACTAATAAACTAATGAAATTATACAAATAACTTTGATTATGCCATCTTACAAAAACATCGTTTCAGTGTTTTAAATTCAGCACAAATTAATAGCAAATTCAAGTCGAAGGGTTTTTCAAAGACTGTAAATTGCAGTCCGACTATGCTTCGTATAATATCAACAACATATTTTGATATTTTAAAATGTTACCAGAAGCGTTGAATTACTGGAAAATTCCATACTTGGCAGTGGTCATCTTAGCACTGGATGGTTTTTGTTCATAATTAGTAGATTAGTTTATGACTCACACGCCACACCAAAGGCGATCTCAAAAGAACAAGAAGAGACCACTAATTTGGACTACCGAAAGCAGGGAATCCATGCATAGGATATCCTACGCATAGAAACAGCAAGTTTGGAAGGCAGAGGAAGAAAATAAGAAAAGATAACAAAAAAGCATAAATACGGAGAGATAACAAGTTAGCACGTAAGGTAAAACCTTAGCCAATTGAAATCTTTTGTATTTTCCGTGTGTTTCATTAAGCTAAAATCTGGGTTTGTATACCCGTTGTCGTTGTCTGTTAAATCTATCTATAGTTGAAGTGACCTCAGTGGAGGTGCCAGTCTCCATAGCATGGGATAGACAAACCTAACTAACCCAAGACTATTACGTATAGAATACCTCCAGAAGTTGTGCCGTAGGAGTGTTACCGTCAGAAGACGAGAAAATTGAACGGGGAAATATATCATACCTCGTCAATATGCTTAAAATTTTACGAAGTCTTTCCGTCTTGCCAAATGATATCAAAACAGCTTAGTAATTTCCGATTTTGCCCCGAAGAATCAAAGGGTTCACGACGGAGACTTGTGTTACGCCGCACAAAGCCCTACTGAAGGTCGATATAATCTTTTGAACCACTCATTCGCATTTATTTTGCGCGCAGGACATCACAACGACTTCTGTCCACAATTCAGCTACGAATGACATCGGAAGACTCGAAGAAAATTAAAATTAAAGTAATGTAAAGCAGCTCGTACTTCAACCGAGAAAAGAGACATTTTATCTCGTAGTTGACGCAAACAACCTTAAATTAAATAGACACAGACGCTGTACAATGAACCCAATCATAAATGAATTATGTACAGTCATTTTAACACCGAGTTGAGATGTGCAAGGTCCTTCATAGTAGCTTAGACATGCGAAAAACAAATACTTCAGGTAGCCAGTCTTTGGTAACAGTCCCTCCTCTTGTGATAGACGTAGGTGTGGTTCTGGAGGCTGTTGGGTGTTTTGTAGTTCCTGCCGCACAAATTGCAGGTATACGCGTGCATGTGCACGGTGTGCTTGTCGCTGACGTGCCTCCTGAGACCATGGCTTGTACTGAGAGGCTTCATGCAGAAAGGACATATGAATTTCCCTCGTCCGTCCGCACCGGAGTTGGCCGCGTGGAAACCGCTGGAGCTCGAGGCATATTGAGACGACGGCAGCACGGACACATCGTTGCTGTTGCCTCCGTATCCGTGATACTCGACGCATGAAGACATCTGGAGTCCATCCTCAAGGAGGTTTGTAGCTGCAACTGTAGCGACGGCGGTTGAACTTACGCTGCTCCGTTCTGCAAGGTGATACGAGAAAGATGTATGTGAGTCGTTGCAGCGAGTCAAGCGAGCGAGTAGTAGGGAGTACTGCCTGTAGAAAAGGGCGTCACACATGTACTGAATTAAGAGTGAAGATACACAATACCATGCGGTCAGCGGAATACTCAGGTTTACTGAACGAGCGATTTAACGTACGTTTTCAAAGCCGGAAATTGGGTATCCGTAATATCTTCATGAAGGAAGCGAGAAATCTCGGATTGAAAATGACGACTATTACTTGTTCAAACGTCTTGGAAAAGATCGAAAAACACGCGTCCAAAGACTGACTGGGTGGTATAATCCATTGTCAGGAAAATATAGGCTTGAAAATCTCCGGTGACCGAGAAAATTTGCCGTACAATAAAAACAAACATACAGTCCGTATGCAAAAGACGAACATAAATTAACTCAAATCAAAAGCCATGCGAGCGAACAAGAGAATGCAAATTTCACAGTTTTACTTGAGGAATGTCGTGGGCATGTGCACACTGCA
>JACJUY010000717.1:0-61331 GCA_014220935.1 Platorchestia sp. MABIK | reverse complement strand
ACTCGCAGTACACACGGCAATGCTGCCACATGAAAGTAGGTCAGACCGAGTGAAGTAACGTACGAATCGAAATCGGAAACTTTTCCACGTCGTTCACATTAAGGACATCAAATACGATTTGCTTTATGACAAAATATTGATAATTTGTGCTAAATAAAAGCAAGTCCGAGTGAGTAGTCCTCTAATACAAATGAAGTCTGACAATATTATGATCCTAAAAATTATACTTATAAATTTCCAATTGCTGGGAACAAAACAAAAGCTAAACTTTTACAAATTTATTAGTACTCAGAAAAAATGCTATCTAAGTAAAAGCTCGTGAAAATTTACACTTTTCGGGATCTTCATCGCATATTTAGCACTCAAAAAGAGACATTCATCACTCAAAACGAAGCACAGTAGACCACAAAAAAGAAGTTGATAAGTAGTCACTTATACATTAGTAGCATCATCCAAAAAAGTTTCCAGTGCTTTAAAGTTTTCCCTTAAGAAAGAAACACCACATGGGAGACCTCATGCTGCCTTACTATGTACATAAATTAATTACAGTGAACTACAGAGGTCACACGTACAATGGTGCACACACGAAAACAGAAATGATAAAACAAACAGGGACTACACAGTACAACGAAGACCTCACGACCCGCAATCCCTGAACACATCAGGATCAGCCAACAAAGTTTGTGCTATCCACCAGACTTGAAATATAGAAAATCAGTAGATGAGTTGTGAAAATGAACTTTGCGAACCTTAAAAGGAACTCAGCATCGCTTCCTAAGTCACTGAACTGTCACGCAAGCACGGCAATACAGACCACATCCATGCCTGTACTCCTTCTAAATTAACCGCCTTAGGATCATCAATGTATGTTTTGAGGTCACAGAAAAACCAATTCAATTCAACTAAGAAACATTTTCATCTGGTTATACTAAGCCAGATTTTAGCTTAATGAAGCACAAGGCAAATAAAAAAAAATTAAATTGGCTAAATTTTGGTTTTCGAGCTCATTTTTCTCGCACCTATTCAAAATTGTGCGACAAAAACGAGTGTCACACTTCAGCAAATTTCTACAAAGATTCGGCTGCTGCAAGATATTAGATCTTGTCGAATTTTTTACAATATTCATGAGAACGTTAAACGGAATAATTGGCTAGTATTTCCCTCACATAGAATTAAATCGTATGCAGTTTTGCTCCTTTGCTCACCTCATGATTCCGCACGCCTATACATATTTTCATTTTTCCTAATTGGAGGCTTTACAGACTCGACAGTAAATTATTTTATCGAGTTACCCAACATTGACCTGAATGAAAAAATCGTCAAACAAGACGGGGAACAAACCTACCATACGCAAGTAGAGCGAATTAACGTCCACGTTCATTTACAATCTAGCCGCATTTGCAGATCGAATAATCATCCCAGTCTTGCATCATGGAGAGTCTAGCGGACGATCGATCATCATTGGTCCCCATTTCTCGGTAAGTTTCATCTCAGGCAGGACGAACCCATGCAAATTCGAAGAAATCAGAAACTTACTAACGCTGTCAAGAACTTTAGAAACCAACTCCATACTTAACAAAAGTTAAGGGCATGCAGGCCACGATAAATCCAGAATCATTCTCATTCGGATCATTATCCTCAAATTTTTAGCTCGTAATCTATGCCTGAAATTGAAATTATAGCTGCAGCGTTGTCCCGTTCTCCCCGAAGACCAAAACATTCAGGAACCCCTTATCTACATCCCGAGTCATACAGTCACGAAGGACTCCATGGCTTCGCGCCTCCGCTGGTACTCGCGAGCGTCCCACGGCTCTTCTCGGTGATACAAACTCTTATGCTTCTTCAGTGAATTCCAGGTCGAATAATTTTTGTAACAGAACGGACATTGAAACGTTGCGCCGTCGCGGAATTGAGTAGAGAGATGAGAGCTATTACGTCGGCGTTGTTGTTGGTCGTGATGGTGGTGGTGGTGGTGGAGGAGTGTTATGGAGGAGGGAGGGTTCGCGTATGTTCGTTCTGCAATAGAAAAATAATTTCCGTCAGATTCAAGCGAGAGCTCAACACTCCTCTACCAACCAAGCTACAACCAACATTTCTCAACACCGACGTCTCAATTAAAACGGTTGCACTTGAATGCACAACGCTAGTTGTATTAATGAGCAACTTTTTCCGTTAGACCGCATATTTACACACGAAAGTTCGAGGAAAAGAAATGTAGGATACCAAGTACACCAAGCGTTGTTGGACGAGTCACCTCATAACGCACTATGTGTCTACGTAAACAACCAAACCATGTTCGAATGAGGCAGCAGGAAACGGATGCTCTAACTGACCCAAACTGAACGGTGACATTTTGGGCCTACACCAGCATCAAATCTCGCCATCCAACGACTACGAAACGAAGAACAACTACAGCTCATCGAAGACGCCAGATGTCAACGCCGAGAGAAGTTTTTCCTGCATAATTATGTCATTATTTTGATTAAATTTCTTAGGAAACTATGTAAGACGTCATCAACAAATCAATTAAGTAATAATAATAATAATGATATTTCTATTGCAAACAGGATTTCAATATAATATCATCGATCGACTTAGCTTGGTAGATCTTAACCGTCACAAAACGGTCTCAATACTTGAAGGTTCTGCCCTCATCTGGGAAAGGAAACGGGGAGCACTCGATACAGGACCGTGATTGGAGAACGTCGTTTTTGCCCCATCAACCCTTCGGGGATGGCGAGGAACTTTCTTCACACAATCCCTTTGATGTCATTGGTATCAAAATTTGAGTGACGTGCTAACAACTTCAAGTTCCATTCCAATCACCAACCAGGAACCCACGAGCAAGGTAAGTGCCATCATTCACTTGTGTTCATATGAGCCTTATTCCCGCCACTAATTCACGCATAGGATTATTGTTGACGCGCAGGGATATCATTGACACGCGTAGGATTTCTTATGAGGTGTAGGAATATCTTTAATGTAGCAATTTGCATAACAAGAAGTAGTAAACATATTTGATCCGCTAGGTAATTCGGGAATTCTTTCCTTTCAAGCCATCTATTATTAATGTGGTTCAGGTTTTCTCATTTCCCTGTTAATAATAGTTCTAAGTTGTCGCTGATGTTATTGAAGTTGATTATGATACAAACGCTACCTTACGATAATTATCACGTTACTAAACATCTTGAAACCTTGAAATTTTGAAAATACGATAAATCTGATTTCAATCGAGACTCAATTTGTACTCGAACTAAGGAATTCGAATTTTGGTCCTATAAACAACACTGTAATGAAGCACACCAGGCACGGCAATTGATTTTCGGTGACCGAGACTGATGTGTCAATACGTCACAATTTCCTTCTTCCGCACTCGGATCTTAACACGTTGACCGCTATTGGTTAAACTGAAGTTCAATATTCAACTCAAAATTAAAATCAATTGTAGATAGTAATTTCAAAAATAGCAAACATTAATTGGATCGTGCCTTCATTTAGCTTTAAGTATTCATGGAAATTGAGTTGGTGACTGCTGGTCGGCCAGCAGCAACACGAAAATTCCCTCTGTGGCCACGCGGTGGCGCACGTTGCGGTCTGAGTGGGAATTTGTTTGCCGCAGTGCGTCGCCAGACACTACGTCTGACGTTCTTCTCCCATCTGCGAGCGACGTCCAAATTTTAAACCAATGATACAAATGAGAGCATAAGAATAAAAAACGCATCAGTGAATGAAATCGCTTAAAAAATATAATTTTTTCAAAACTAATCTCCATAAGACGCAAGGACAAAGAAACCAATTTTTGCTATTGAATTTATTGGAGGGGCTGTTCTACATCTGAAAGCGCTTTGCATAACAATGAGCGCCAGTCAAAACTATTGAACTATGTTGACAGAACATTTGAATATATATATATATATGTTTATGGACCCAACTTGTTTTCAAGACATGAAAGTTACCATAATAATGTAATACAAAGATCCTTAGATGATGCATTAAAACGCTCACCGAAGAAAAGAAAAGAGATAACACATGTAACATCGTTGCTCGAAGGCAGACATTCGGATACTCGATGAACGGAATACAGCTCTAGATAGTTAGCTCTTCACTGAAGTCGACAGGGTTCAGGAGTATGACGCGCCGACGGAGAACACAGAGCAACGAAACGTACCACAAAATTTACCCCAAAACACCACGACCGCGACAAACAAGTCCACCAAACATGCTGGTGTGCCAGAGTAGGTAGGGCACTCTTTCGATTTCAGGAATCTGTCAAAATTGAAAATTCGTAAACTGTGTGAATTATTCAATTTCATTGACAACTTCGAAACCGAATCATAATTCAAGACAAGAACATATCAATGAGAAGAGATATAAATTAGCACTGATTGATTTAGCTTAACACGACCAGTGATGGAAATTTTGCTCGGTTTGAATATAGGGAATGGACGTGGATCTTGAAATTTAATAAACTAAGCGAATGAAATGATGTTAGTTTTCTTGCTTCGAACAGGTGTGTAGAATGATGAAGGTAACGGGGCAGCATTAGGCATAATTTATTACAAGTCTAAGCATTTGACGAATACTATAGGGAAGGACAAGACAGCAGCTTCCATAGCTTCCTTGTCACCACGTCTTCAAAATGGTGATCTTATTTGTGCAGCATCAATCATCAGTTTGAGCGGGTAGCTCCATCTTAGTTTTTTCTTACCCCAGTACATTCCAGTCACGTGAAGCATTCGAATAAATTAAACGGGAATTTATCTGTAGTTAAATATTCTCAATGACTCCAAATTTTTGACAGCAAATGAGAGATGTCTGCACAAAACCTACCAGATATGCATAACTTCGAAGGGACTGCAGACAGAACCAATGCTTGGCCCAAATTTTGAGTGTTCATTTGCATGATTGATCGACGCGGAAAGTCGCCGTTAAACTCTTCATTTTACAGACGGAAAATGTGACCAAGTCTCCTCGTGTGCGAAGACTATGAGTCAGCCAAAAAGTACATTCAGTACTGCAGAGTACTTACTTAGCTCAGCTGAATTTCGAGGTCAATATGATGCAGTAAACCCTATAAGGCCCGGGAGGACTTTTCGGTCCACATTTGAAAACAGCCTCAATAAATTGTATTTCTTGTTAAATTTGTTCTCTCATGTGTTCTTTGGAGTTCACTGCCGAGAGGCAGCTCCTTCCTCATTCTAATATCGGTCACTACCTGATGCCAGAGTAAGTGTAATGATGGTGGTTATGACAACG
The DNA here is from genome assembly GCA_014220935.1 of Platorchestia sp. MABIK. Classification (NCBI taxonomy): domain Eukaryota; kingdom Metazoa; phylum Arthropoda; class Malacostraca; order Amphipoda; family Talitridae; genus Platorchestia; species Platorchestia sp. MABIK. The sequence continues at coordinate 56,075 of JACJUY010000717.1, read as the reverse complement.
GCAATTTGAGTAGAAAAATGCTGACGTTAAATGGTTAAAGCATTCGAGTACTCGAGGTCGCATTCCCGTCATGCAAAAGCAGTGGTCGGACGAAGACCAATTATTAAACCCCACTTCAACTTTCATAAGCACCAACACCGCAAAAAAACGGAACCCCAATTTTGTTAAAAAGCGGTTTTATAATCTAGATTCGGCCTGTTCGTTTTTTACGACTTGTTTTATCGCGTTTGCTATACCAGAAATTCATTGAAGACTATTCGATCTATTACATGTCAGTACGGCAAATGCAGGGACATGTCCTAACTCTAGTTATATTATGTATTTTTTGTCCCGCAAGACTCGACATCTGAGCACTTCATTAAGTATTCAGTTAGATATCTTTAGTAGTAGACAAGAATACGTGTTTGATGCATTTCTTACTTAAATTTACTAGAAATATCTTACGGCTAGGTCTTACAGCATAATGAAAGCCTCAACAATAAATAATGGAAACACCATGTGGGTGGAAAGAAGCGCGAACTAAAAGCGTTGTCACTGGAGCAATGTAAAACACAGAATATTTTTGCGAAGCAGCCGAAATACATTGAGGAACCCATGATACAGAAATGAAGTTTTTCTCAGTCCGTGAACAGCATGGTGACAGCTGCGTTAGCACAATGCATAATTTAGGGAGTTACGATAGAATGAAACAGAACGCATAAGGCTTCTTCACGAGGAGGAAAGTCTTAAAGACTTAAATCAAAATTTAGTATCAAGCAAAGTGTTCGTAATACTTTTTTGGCTGATTGTATTTTATAGACCACGCAATGTTGGAATTAAATTACGGATTTCAGTAAATTTAGGTATTCAAACTGTCGTAAGAAATAATCCGTACCAGAAACGAGCGGCAATTAGTATAATCAATTCAAAATGTCAAGCACTAACATTCCTGCAATATTTTACAGACACATTTACGAGTTGGAAGCAAATCCGTCAACACAAGCCAAGAACTAATTAGGCCGATTGATGCACCAGATTGAACCACTCTGAATTTTAACTGAAATACTTTTCCAGCCGATAAACGTGTCACCGCATTTACTCATCAAAAGGAAAATTAGAATATCCGCAAGATTACCTATTAAGATACTCAGTATTGCATACAAAGGCGTGAGTTCTCCTCCGAATAATCAAGATGTTTACTCTCAAAAGTATTTAAGCCATTCTTGTAACATTACGTGAAGCTCGTAAGAAGACTACGGACATCATTTTGTTATTTTTCATGCTGGATGCGGGTGACACAGAGCTATTTTTAACGTTCTGAAGTTCAAGGAGAAGTCCAATTAGTGTATCAAGGTTGGAGAAGAAACAGCGCACATTAAGTATTCAAGTTGCTACAACGTTGAATGACAGAGCAAATCTAGCGTACCACAAGCTGGTACGTTTGTGCTAATATCTGTCTCCATAAAGCACGGACTGAGAAAATATAATACGGCGACAAAAACGTACACGTTTTTTAGATGGCATGCAAACAAGAAGCAAGGCAGTTTGACAAAAGGGAGGAAAGCAAAGAAGGCATATAAAATAGACAGGCCCTAACCGAAAGGAGGCACTGCACAAGACGGCAACACTTCAACACAATTAGATGCTTTATTACAAATCAAATAATTCGCCCACAAAATACTTAACCTGGCCATTGTAGCCTACAAGTCTTATCCAAATATCACATGACAGTCGAACTCACGCAAGGCTTATCTAAAAAACCAGCGCGCCGCACTCCAATTTACAGACTTCGTACACACCTCCCCATGCCAGTCGGCGCGACGTGCACTGATGTCCACACCTCATACGCGCTCGGCAAATGCGCCAGGTTCGACAACCGTTCATTGCAAGTCAGCAAGACATCGGCTCTGGTTCAACTACTTCCACCAGTTACTTTTTTGATAGATACGTTTTGCCCTCAAGACTGCTTTTTTGATTGAATTTTTACTGTTGAACACGACAGCGGAGATGGGTTCATAATTGCCGTGGAAGCACATCTGTGATTTTTTTTTTTATACCTTATGTTTTGAATTTTACTCGTCGCACTGTGGAAAAAACAAAATAGATGGACGAGTTAACGCGTTCGCTGCCGCTGGAGGCACATGTTCGTCCATCGGTCTCATCTAAAGTAAGGCTCTAAGTAACAGAGTTTAAAAAATTACTTTACTGCTGGAAAAAGCTACCTTTTCAAGTGTGAGAATGGAATAGCATGACGATATTTTACCTCGCATGCTTAAATCTTTTCAAAAAAGATGTTGAAATGCTGTTCACTCACACGGATACGTAAATGAGCAATTTACCTAGTGGTACTCTTATGCCCCAATAGGCAGTCAACGCGTTAACTCGTCCTTGCCGGGCAAGGTGTGGATTTTAAGGCGAACCAGCGCGATGCATCAATACTCGCATGGCACAAGGTGAGGGGGCTCATCAGTGCACATCGCAGCCAACAAGTTTTTCTTCTGACACAACAGGCGCAAAGCGCAGTAACATACACTACTCTATAGTAACTGAACTCCATCACAAGTTAAGGTCTGCAAGCAACTCTACAACGTATCGTGAAGTTGCTGTTTTACAAACAGCGTCACCTGTGGAGTACTGTTCATTTTAACTTAGATATTCCGCCCAATAATTATCCTAAGCTGATCACTAGTCGTACTAGCACTCCTGAATTTGGCAGTGCCAATCTTACTCGAGTTATCAGTGAGCGACAATCGTACTTATACTGGCAATAAAATAAATTTAGCTTTGCTTCTATCAATATCATTAAAACACTGTTATATTTTCCACACTTCGCAAACCTTATTTCCACGCAAACCAATTTAGTTACTTAATCCATAATGAAATGCGTAATTACTGGAAACTAAGTATAGAAACGAAGAGCACAACACGTTTCGAAGCAAGTAAAAAAAGCAAGAAAAAATTACGATAATAAAATATTTGAAAATTTGCAAAGCGTACGTCATTCACGGTTGAATTTAAAAACGGTCAAACAACGTAAAATCCATGAGAGTAAATTAGCACTTTCATTTACTAGCACAAGCAGACTTAGTTTCCAGTTCATGTAAAGTGAATAGATACGATTTTTTTCTAGCATTCGTTGGAATATAAAATAAATTCGAAAAGTTACTCAAGCGAGAATTAAGTGAAGAGTCGCGCTCTTTCAGGTTTGCAGTATCTGATCCACTACATACCTCAAGAACATGACATATTGTTTTATATTCTTTCTCCTACTGTTTTATTAGAAGGAAAATCTTCATAAACACGCAAAGACCTCACAAATCAAGCTTGAACAATCAACATCCAGTGCACACCACCTACGTTCTGCACGCTGAAGTGCCTGCTAGATCTGATGAATTTGAAAGCCGTATGATTTTCTCTAAACTTTTCGACGCAAGATTTTGCCAAAAAAAGCGAAAGCGGGAGGAGGCAGCTCTAAGTGTTCTTACACAGAGCGAAAATGATGGATTATTTACTCAAAAGCTTGTGTCCTTGTATGAAGAAGTTCCGAAGGTTTATGGAAATGTAACGTATGCAGCAGTCAAAATTGAAACAGTTCACTGATCCCACTTGACCATCTCAAAGGTAAGCGAATTATTTACAGAAGTTGTAAGTGTTGAGTTATTTTGAAAGCTCGTTGATGTCCAGCAAGACATTAAGTGCTCAAGCATCGGAATCTACGTTATAACTACTTCAACTAAAAGACTACAACATGCAGAGCCTAAAACATGCAAGCTCTACCTGTCTTCACTGGATGAACCGCTCAATGCGACCTTCGAAAATCGCTACTTTTCGGATCATGCGGGCATATCACGTGACATGGTTCTCGTGAAAATATTGGAAGCTGATCACAAGTATGGACCGATCGGCTACTCCAAGTGATGTTCGAGCTATGAATCAACCAACAATGTGACGAACAGTGTAAATTCTCCAGCACAATTAATGAAAGAATAATTTCGTAAGTGACAATTGCAAGCCCACAAACTTCTCACCAAGAGGGGACCAGAAGTTTACGTTAGCTGGTTGTTCTACAAATTAATAAACGCTCACTTGAATATTTTAATAACATTCCAATGTCAGTCATTTTCCTGTCTTGGACATTCGACATAAGCTACGTTTCAACTTACCCCGAATAACACTTCACTTCCTTGGCGTTGCTTACATGCTACATTCTACACATTACTTCTATTTTATTCAGAGTATAAAAAGTCAATTCCAATACGCTTGCGCAAGCATTCAAGGAGTTGCACGTTCCACATTTTCTTGCTTTCAGGAGTAACTATCACATGAAAACTTTGTGATGAGATAAATAAAAAATTTCCACTACAACTTGAGTTAGCAAGTTCACATTGAACCCCTTTTGATTTATTATTATAATCAAAATTAATTATTTTCTATTTGACAGAAATGAAGACTACCGTAATTCTTTTTTTTTTACAAAAATTAAAAATCATTCTTTTCTATTAGATAAAAATGAAAAATAATTCTTTCTTATTTGATAAAAATGAAAAATAATTTATTTCCTAAATAGAAATACGAACCAATTCTTTTCTACTCGTATTTGAGGAAAATGAAACATTCTTCAGCCCAGCACTCGAACAGCACCACGCGCTGTGCATGGCGTGCGATCCACTGCCACAAACTGCCTGATGTCCCACCTACCCCGATTGATTGATTAAAAATTAGTTTTAATTTGGAAGTACCGTAATTGAACCTGTTGCACATCATAGGGAATTGAAAATAACTTCTCGGATAGCCCCCATTGTGTTTCAGACTAAACACTAGTACTTTCACAGACAGACAGAGCAGTACTCAACCTTTCATGCCCTCCGTACGAGTAAGTATAGGTTGCACGCTGAGTATAACTGTTATAATCAATGATGATGGGAAAGTGTTGAATGAATTTTTCACGCACCACAAAACAGTTCCACATTTCCATCTGATTCAAATACAATAAAATAGAAGAAAACCTGTGATGTCGCAACGTACATTAACCGCCAAAATCGCATAATTTCCAGGGATAGATATGAGTATAGGAGACGTGCTTATGGTTCCTCGCAATTTGAGTCGACTGAACCGAACCTGGACACTCACATTTCACTTCTAATTGAGGGTAAATTTATATTTGGTTTCTTAAATTCAGAATACACTTGAAATATCAGTTACTAAAACAACGGCCCAAGAAGTAGAATGCTTCTCCAACTAATACTACATCAGCCAAATGTAGCTCCTCTCAATGCGAATATGGTCAATCCTCGAGTCGCATATCATGCGTCTCAATTGATGCCGGTAAAAATTAGTCCTAGTATTTCATACCTTGACTGAAGCAGCGTATTAGTCGAATAGTTAGAACCTATTTTGGTACATTTAAGTCTAGGTCCCAAAAGACGATTTATCTCTCGAAAATAGACCGCAGTACCAAAGGAACAGAATTTAGATGCTAACGTAACTTAGAATACGCGAAAACTTACAGTATTTCTGTAGCCGTCAGCATTTTAAACGACTGTTAAGAATTAGAATTATGACGTAGTTCACCATAAGTGCAGAAAATTGTCTCAAGAACAACACTCAAACGCCACCGTTACCCGATAACGCTAAATACAACAAGAAATACGCTCTATCACTGGGTTTGTGAAGGTAAGGATTGAGCATCTACAATTGTCAAGAGAAAGTAACAATCTGTAGTAGTGATCCTGTGAGATGACACATGATAGCAGCCAGCCATGCTTGGACTCTCAAGTTTTCGGTCGAGTTTAGACAAGTTAAGCAAAGCGGGCGTCTTACGACGGTTCTCATGAATTAGGAATAAAGTAACGCAGCACGCAAGCGACATCTTGCACAATTCACACAAACCCACGAGACGGTAAGAAATTGGAAGATATCTATATTTTTTATACCAGTTCAAGACTCCCTTCACTGCAACGAACGCGACCTAAAGAAAGCGAAAAGGATACCTTGAGCGTAGAAACAGCACGTTAATTAAGAAGGAAGAGAAAAAAGATGAAGGGACTACAAGAAAGGCATGAAATTTAAAAAAACAAAGTGGGCTAGAAAAATACGAGCCCCAAAGTCCTACCACCTATAGCTGAGATAACCGAACAGTTTCCTCACGAGAGCGCCAGTTCCCATAGAATACAGCCCCAATGGCTATCTAGCATGAAGTCTCGTAGGAATAATAAATATTTCATTATAAATGAGGTGTTTTGCCACCGAAAAAGCTACATATCAATAAAGAGAATTTAATCAGTTTCATCAACAAAGACCATCCAAAATACGGATTTTTATCCACAATGTAAGCACTCGAAGAACAGAAGCTACCCTACACAGTGCTTGCGAAAGATTTACACACGGTGTCATCCTAGAATAAAAGTAAACTTGGTGCTGCTATAGCGTGAGGTCTACCCCATTATAGTGCGAGATCTACCTCTGGCAAGTAGAGGTAGGATCTAGGAAATATGTACCATGTTTAATTTTACTTTCTTCCTTTTAATATGTTGTAATTAGAATGTTCAATTATCCATTTAACACTTTGATTGCGGCAGGTAGAACAGAAGTTCAATATTTAACTCAAATTTAAAGCCAATCGTGGTAAGCAATTTTGAAAGTCGTAAACATTAACTGGATTATCCCTTCATTTAGCTTTAGTTAATTATTTATAAAAAATGAGTTTGTGAGTACTAGTTGGTCAGCAGCATTGTGAAAATGCCCTCCGTGGCCACCGGTGGCGCATGTCGCAGTCTAAGTGTCAAGTCACTGGGTAGGAGATATTCGGCGGTAGACCTCACGCTCCAGTAGCACCGTAAGCTTCATGGGAGATAACAAGTGGTCGATGAAGCAAGCACCGGATGACCTATACAAGGAGATGCGCGTAATTCACAGCGCCGAGTAGCGCACAGTGCTCACGTACTGAGGGAAACGCAGTTCGGTAGACACCGTAACACGATGACTTGCAGTCTTGTTTAAATTGGATCTTAAAACATTTTAAGTCGTCGTAGAGACACAGCAGACAGCACAAGTTTATCCAAATTGATGTGGCCACGCTACGTGTCTCAGCACATAGCGTACACTTAAGTTATCTTAAATAAACTTAAGAGAACTTCCGCTGCCGACTATACGACTTCAACGACATTACCTGTTTAAAATCCAACCTGCGAAAATTGATATTTTTACCAATAAGAATGACAGATTGGAATTCCAGTAAAACAGTTTTTCAGCGTAGTTAGTTGCTGGTATTCATAATTACTAAATGGCCACGCCTTTTTATTGGCTCATTCATTACAAGAACAAATCATTACTGCAAATCACTTGCTCAACATAGGATAAAACGCGGCCGCGAGCTCCCGGAAACCTACATCAGAGTTTCCATTGCCATAGCTACGGAAATAACCTGCTCAAATTCTCCGGACCCTAAATTTGAATTGCGTTCAATTTTAATAAATATAGTACGCTCATTCTTAATATTAATGCCAATTGAAGTTAATTTATTTAAATCATTTTCAATATACATATACGACCAATTGAATTGCCACTTAAGCCAATTAACAATAAATTTGTACTCCCGAGATATTTAAATTTATGATCTAGCCAATAAAATATCGTGTTTTATGTCCACGCGACGATTTTCCTTAGCCAATAACAATTTACAATACCAGTAAAATATAATTTAACATAGAATCAAAACCGTGTTTAGCGTCCACCAGACGATTTCCTTACCGCCGACAATAGATTTATAATGCCAATATACGTAAATTTAATACACAACATCCAATCTCACGTGTAATGCTCACTAGACCACTCCATTACTAAGATACATAAAATTATTTGTGATGCATTTGACAAGAATGGGTTAGAATTCTGAAGAAGACATCTTCCTTAACGCCAATTAGAGATTTTAACAAATACCGGAAACAATAACCGCGTAACAGTAGCGAGACCATTTCCTTATTGCCAATTAGGAGGAATTTTCATATCACAGAATAGAATCCTTAACGCCAATATGACTTAACTCCACGATGCCAATTATGAGTAAAGCACTTAGTGAATAAATTTAAGCGTATCACTCGACTGTCAATACAATTCAAGGCTAATGCCATAATTTTACCGATATGACGGAGATATTTTAAAGTACGGATACTGTTTTTTTCCTTCAAGCTAGTCTTACACAGAGCAACAGTTACATCTAGGATTTTTCGAGTTTATATACCACACTGGGCCAAAATATCAACACCCTTATTTATAAGTTGAAAAAAAGGTGAAGGCCAAGATTTACAGGATTTTAACGTCAATTCAACTTTTCATCGGCGAAAAAATGCAGAATTTTTCCATTGTAGTCACTACAACACAGGCACATCAGTTGAAACCGAGCAAACGAAATAAAGATTTGGACAGGAATATGAGTAATTTTCTAGAAATAAGTCAGGTAATAGTAAAAGTCAATTTGGATGAGGAAGAATTTGAAGAATGTTCAAGTTGAAAAACTAACGTAGCCTAGCTATCCAACTCTTCGCGGGAGAGGCTACGGGCAATACAAAACGCTAAAAACACTCGGACTGTGTGTGTACCAAGCAGAAGATTGATTGATTATAAATTAGTTTTAGCTTCCCCAAACACAACAAAGATGTTCTAAGAGAGGAAGGATGAAGGCACCATTTAGTGGGGCCCAAGTAGAAATACAAACGAAAATGTTGTTGAGTAGAAATACAAACGAAAATGTTGTTAAGACTCAAAGCGTACTTTCTTACCATTCATTACCTCGAGGTCGGCCAAGCGCGACCAACTGCGCGGTCAACGTTGTAGATTTTCGAAATATTTGAACATCAACTAAAAAGTATGATTATAAGTTTGCGTATTGAGAGCGCTTTGGGCTCAAGCAGAAAATGGAATTTCAACAAAATGCAGTAATGTGAATTTTTCACCCAAACAAAACTCTTAACAAGGTAGCTACCACAATCAGGAGACAAGCCAACTTTTTACTCGCAGCCACACACCGTCACTACACAATGCGGAATATAATAATGAAAAAAACGCCAAAAAAAAACTTCCTACGGTAGCGACCAGGGTCGAACCCAGGAACAAAATATCGTAGGAAAAAATTGGTAGGTAACACTTAGCATCTTCTTGCTTGACAACATGTTACACCGAACTAGCGCATGCATAATGGTGCGGCACGAAGAAGACAGCACTGACCACTCCGTCGCTGACTGGCAGGGAACCAGTCCTTACGTCACGCTAAATCCTGTAATCGTAGTTAGGCTTACCTTAACGCATACTCTACTTAGATGACACTGAACAATCACAGCAAGCCGGTCAGTATATACACTAATGACGGACCACGAGAGCTTTCTTACAAAAAATACTAAATTTCTTTCAATCCTTATTGGTAATTTTCTAGCAAACAAATGCATAATAAATAATTAACGAGAGCCAGGACATCACAGATAATTTAATAATTCTAAGGAGAAGTGGACAACAGCTAATTACTTACATAATGGTCACCATTCGAGCATGTGCCTCATCTCTAGAAGACTTGCGTGCATGCGACGTAGCGTGAACAGCTCTAAGACTTGGCCATGTACATACCTCGCAATCGCTAGCACCACAGACAGCTGCAACACTCGTTTCGTCCAAATTCACTACCAATCAGCTTTGAAACAACTCATCTCTATGTCTACACTAGGATGCAGCTGGTATTGACCATCGACAAACTTGAAATCAGGCACCAACCATAATCAAACTGAGCTACCGCCGGCCATCCTATCATCAACGATGGCGACAACAATCCGCTCTGCACCAAACCAACCTCTTCGTAGTACCAGCTCCAGGCAACAAACCATGCTTCCAGACCCCTACAACCGCCAGAGGTCGCATACAGCGAGTTGCGACTTCGATGGAAAGCGAATAGCTACGGCACTGAATCGAGCTCCTTCCGTTTAAAGTGGGAGGCCGAGGAAGTGGTCATAAGTGCACTCATCTACGGTGAGCAAGGTGAGGGCAGTGTCGTGCTAATGTACTGTAGAACTCTATAAGGAGTAACACATGTAGTGTCCGAGGAAGGAACACTCATCTAGTATTCTGCAATTGCCCACCATTCGAACAATTGAGTGCACCCTACTATGAAACTGTGGCTCATTATTATCTGGCAAGTATACAAAATTGAAGAGCTCTATATACTGTGAATAACCTGTAAAAGGGGTTTGTAATTAGTGAAGCAGAGAAAAGAAACGACAGCATGAAAGTGGTAGAATAGGTCCACCTATCACTCAGTGATGGATGGGAAGCCACAGCTACTCCTGGAAAAAATGTGAATGTCCCCTTCTACAAGAATGAAACTTCTATGAAGTCTGTTCATAACTTTCCTACAGAGAAATGTGACATCAAAGAAGAGGTTTGTATCGAAGACTCGTGAGTAAGAATTAAGACAGACATGTCACAAGAAATCTGTGAAACCAATTATACGAGAAGTTCTTGACACATGCAAGCAAATCCAACCAAACTTCTCCTCCAAAAGCAAAACCTATTATACAAATGATCAGGTGAATTTATCAATGAATAAAACTGATGAAATTTTCAGAACTTGAACTGATGACAGTTCACAAGCCCGAACACAGAGTTTAATGTTTGATAAAAATAATAACAATTAGAGAAAAGGGGCCCCTAATTTCAGACTGAGTCGGGAATAAGATATTTATTGAAATAAAAACTATTTCAAGTTCGGCAAGGTTATTTACCGAAGTTTTCAACTCGTTTAGACGTAACTTACTTATTAAGTGAACAATCATTTGCACGAATAAACTGAAATTTACAGCACTTGCAATTAATCAACAGGTTTCACAGATTTCATAAACATACGTATAAAATGCAATAAAACAGATGTCTGAAATTAAAGGTGGGATTTGGCGAAGCATCAAAAACGATAGATGTAGTGTGCAGTTGGTGCTAGAAGTTTTCGCAGCAAATTTTCCCAACAACACTTGACGGGATCTAGGAGTTACATCGATTCTCTAAGAGAGTCATTCGTTGATGCCTTATGAGATGAAAATCTAGTCTAGTGGTGAGAGGGGATCAAAGTATCTCTAGAGTGAAGTAGGGGGGAGAGAAGCTAAGTAGCGACCTAGTTAGGAGGAGGGTTCTTTTATTGATGTCTAAGAAGCAGACGCCTCAAATGATTCTGAGGGGGATGCCCCTGTGGTAGGTGTAGTGGTGCTTCTGCAGCGCATTCTTTGTCTTGCACATGGAGCCGCAAATGGCGCAACGGTAGGGCTGGGTCACGACGTGGCGGTCGTCTATGTGACGCAGCAGGGACTGCCGCGAACTGAGCATCTTAAGGCAGTGGGGGCACTGCTGTTGCTGCGGCGGTTGCGTTTGGTGGTGGTGGTAAGAAGGAGGTGATGGTGATGAGGGCATCAGGAAGGAGGGACCAAGGCATGACCAGCCTCCTGAAAAACAGAGAATAGAGGCTTCAGGTCAGTACCAAGCTAAGTCCCTCCTTCCTCGTACCCTCAAAACGCATCTCTTCGGTACCACCATAAAATGTTTTGTTTTACAATTTCCATGAGAAATTCTGTACAGTTCTTCTCGGATTTTCAGCAAGTTAATTAGTGAGTTGGTTTAAACAAACAATGGGTGAAATATCGTCACACCATAAAATTGCACATAGTGTTGCAAACCTCAGCAACAAACAGGGCACACACATAAATAGTAACCACACCGCTTTCTGTTTTTTTGTAAGGAGTTTTGTGTTCACCAAAATACATTAAATTATTAATAAATACCTAGATTCGAAGATTCCACAAAAATCTAAAAGAGAACAAATAATGGAATCTTCGTTCTTGGGTGATTGAAAGGCTGATGAAAGAAAGGCTTTCATATTTTCGTCCGTTCGAAATTCGATACTGGCACAATTAAAACATGAACAAATGGTCAAGAGCACACTGGAGAGAAATAAGAGGTAGGCACAGTAGAACGTCTTTAGTTTTTTCTTCGTCAAGTTTCGAAGCTCAACACTGAGTTCAGAATGGGCTGCTTGACTCCAACTTTTGTACTGGAATTTTTTTTCGGCGAAACTAAAACATATTACAAGGCAATAACCATCGGTCACCATAAAGAACTTCCATAGCTTTAGATGACAACTAAAAGTGTTCAAGTTATAAATCATCAGCATTTACTATCAAAATATTTGCAAAATATCATATCGGTCAATGTAATCAGTTCACAACGCTTGTGGTCACTGTCTGCACAAATATGGCGAAGCGCAGTGTCAAGCGGTGTAAGAAATTTAAATCTAAACATTTGCGATCAGCAATGTCAGCTACAACTTGGCGCTCCTAAGATATATTTTTCCATGCTAACAGCGTCCTAGAATATTCCCTTTAAAAGGTCACTGTTCCGCAGTTAGAATTGTTACAATTCTTTCAAGACAGTGAAAAATGCGTTTTTGGATGAAATTTAGCTTCAACCACAGAGGAAGCGAACATTGTGATTTTCTCAAACAACACTCATAAGCCTATCATTGTATTAAACATTGACTCGAACGTTGTTCTCTCTCATTGCGTCAACAAGGAACCGAATATTTTAGCGGATTCAAGACTTTTGTCACAGCGCAACATAAGATGAGCTTGAGCCGACGACACGGTAGCAGGCTGATATCTCACGTAGACGATCTTACGTAGAGGCTGCAAGTTGTGTGGTGTGACTCCAGAATGGATCAGAAGAGGTCAGGAAGAACATATTTAGAAGAAATAAATTAAGCTTAACGATCAAAACGCTGAAATGTAGCATGAAGGAAAAATAATAATAGCAACAGTAACGGTTAACAGTAACACTTGCGCAGCTGACTACAAATTACCAAGTTAATTTGCCAACGCTACGCACTGTAGCACGCAGCGTGAGAAAGTCCACCAGTGGTTGAGTTACGACAACATAAATCGTTTGAAAATCTTTTCCTCAGACAATACAGTATGTCCTGTGCGTCCATACCTACAAAAGTTCCGGCGTCCTCGCCACAGCCACTGCACTGGCAAATAAGGCTAGTTAAGCTGGCGCTGGTGAAGTTGTTACAAAACGACCCACGCTCAAACACTGCTTCGATTTCAACCAAAATTCGTGTGCAGCATTTTCTCGCTAACGAAAGCAACTTCAATATACCTCAACTACATCATTCTAAGTGCTCTTTTCATTTATTACAAATAAATAGCTTATTTTCACAACATAGACCGATTTGCAGCTGGAGAAATGGAACTGAGTAAGGACGTCAAACAGAACAATTAAGCCTTAGCCGATGGCCTTGGTTAGAGTTGCCTTCAACTGAACTCGCGTAGCATTCATGGCACACTCCGAGGCTGCTGAGATCAAGATGTGGTCAACTTATACGAGCCAATGTAAAAAATGTGTACGAAGTCGTTCGTATGGACAAATCCTTGCAGTCAACAAAATATCGGCATAAGAAAAATTTATTACGCTCTTTCGTAAAACGCCGGAACGGACTTGGCACAGTAGATGCTAATTCCATTAATAGTAACACTGAAGATCTTGGTGCAAGCATATGTTGACGTGGCTGGGGCGCAATAGTTTAGTCAAAGCACGTTCACATAAAAGCAGCAACGCATTTCACAGAAAGTTCCGAAAGCATTCAATGCATGAACAAATAATTTCACGCTAAATGATCAATCGTAATCGTGATGAGCGACCACTCGCGATTCGTTTTAATTACACCTTTTGTTATTGAGATGAAGTTTGAAATTAACTATCTGCGACGATGTTTGAAATTAACCATCTACTAGTGCAGTTTTTTTAGTGATTTTTTTTTCTTTTAAGCGTATGAAGATAAGAGTACGATCCTACATAAAAACTAGGTCTATAACAAAATCGCGCGAAATAATCGGAAATTCAAGTTTTAGATGATGGCACTATCTTAACTGACCCAATGGAAATAATCTCAAGTTTAAAGTTATAAATAATTGGAGTCTTTAAATGCACTCGTGATGAAAAATATAACATGGAGCTAAACTGTTCAATATGTTACATTCAGAGCTTTCAAAGTTCAAGTCAAAATGAGCGCTTGATAATTGACAAAAATCCATACTTAATAGTCGTCTCCAGACATGTATTTGTTTCTTTCTTTCAACGTCAGGCAATCGCATGGTAATGATCGGTGATACCAAGGAGAAAAAATACAGAAATAAGCTGGGCTGCATGTGACGGTGAACAAGGTAAGACTAAGATGAGCAGTGGCTCGAGGCAGTGGCCACTGGTCTGTCTCTACCTGCTGCTATTTTCAGCTACCACGGGAGACGTTTTACGAGAACATGTTGTAGAGACAGCGCAGCACAAGGAAGCGAGCCGGAAAGCTGAGATTATTACACTCAATATTTGCAATGCATTAGAACCTGTCTTGTAAAGATGACAAGAAACGGCTCACAATTACGTTCACTAGGTGTTAGAGCTCAATTCAGAGTGAAGGAAAATGTTCATTGCCAGCTAAATTAAAACTATTGCAGTGTATAATGTACGATGGAGTGAAATAAAATCATTCTATATTAGAACAGGTGAACAGTTTTACAGTAAAAAGTAGAGCCAAGATAACACATGATGCGATGAAATGAAGAAAACGTTCGAAAAATAAATTTATCAGTCATATCGGCACTTCGTAGCAATCAATATCGAATTAATTAACATGGAGGACGTGGAAAAGCTTCGTAATGCAGGCTACGCAGCTTTAGAACAGATGCTAGAGAGACGAGCGACAGAGCTGGGAAATTAGATCATCGTTGTTCACAAATCTAAGAGTTTCTTTCCTAATTTTTCAAAAGTGAACAAACCGTACTTCTCAACAACGCTATGTCGCTGTTACTATTCCGTTCACGCAAATATTAATGATGAAGAATGATTTAAAACACTGTGGTAACCACGGGGATTTAGGTGACATAGGTTCAAGAAATGTTTTGCAAGCCATTTAAACCAACTTCCTTATTGTGGTCAAAACAGATCTAATTTCCATCACAAGTTATAATTTGTTGCAAATCTTTTTACGTTCGTGGAAGCAACAGAAAGCACAAGTGCAAGTGATTATTTTCCGCCTCATTCACGAACAAACCATCGTGGATTTTTGTACTTTTTAATTTAAGGGATGTGGAATTTGGTACCATGTAATTTCTGAACTTCTGATGCGAACTTGAGGACATTATCTAGGAGTCAGACTGAGTTCAGTTAAAAGGTTCAATTTATCATGCCTGATAAAGGTTCGCTATCTTCTTCCCGCAGCTAAATTTCAAGGCTGTGATGTCCCCGAACAAAGCTACTGAAAACATACCCGAATAGGTCAGATTTGAACAATGTCATCACCAAACGACGCTTCCATAACACGAAATGCATCATAATAGAATGACTTGTTTGTTCTCGAATAAAGCAGTTAAATGACCCGATATTGACAATCACTTTTATCGGGCTATTGGATATATTTGAATGAACTACAGTGCTAGACACATCTTTAGAAACACAAGAAAAACTAACTTGAATTTAGGCATGTTAGTCCCAAATTTTAATGATAGTCTGATGAAAAACGAGTATGTTCTCTGAACACATATACGATTAATCTTGGAGCTAATTCACTTTGAAGTTAATTTAAACAGAATGTCGCTTGGTGATAACTGGATATTCCAGCAGATAGAACACGCAAACCGATTCACAGTAAAAAAAAAAGTGAGCTAAGATAATACATGAAACGGTGAAATGAAGAAAACGTTCCCAACAGACAGTCTGCGTTTAGACGCCCATCCACAATGCTCTAGTCTTGATGAAGTCCTTTGTGTTTAAAGATATCACAATTATACGGCGGTCAGTAAATGCTTCCGACTTATGATATCGAGAATGATCAGGGTTATCTTGCAAGGAGGTTTATGTAAATTCAATTAAGCTTACGATCTTAAGTGCATGGACTAAAATTCCACAGGATTACCTCATAAAGCTAGTTTCAGCTATGATAGTTCAGATTTGTTAAGTTTTGGTGGAGAAAAGGGTAGCTACTTGCCCTTCACGTGCAATAATATATATATATTTTTAATAGTTTATATGTTTTTTCAACAAATTTTTAAAGTTTTGCTCACATTTTTTTGCATGAATATTCATAACTAATATATTCAATTTTTAATTTGGTTAATGTACGGCTGACTTTGATAAACACTTGAGAATGACTTCTTCTTTGTTTTCATATCCTGAAAAGCAATACAATAGAACAGCGTCAGGAAATACAGTCATTTTGCTTTGTTTCTAAAGACTTGTCAAGCACTGTATGTGAGGAAAAAAGAAAATTTTTACGAAGAAATGTCAGGAACAAGCTTTCTTTTTTCTACGATTACTTAGTGAGAACGGCAGGATCAACTAATGTCTCTAAAATACACGCAATTACAGTTAGGATATCAAAGGAAGGACTCGCCATAAAATACAGTATCTGGATCAAGATAACATCGACGGCTGGTGACAAAATCAGCATCCGCTCCAGCTGCACGTGTTCAGAAAACTAGGTACACTGTATTTCATAGTATTTTTTTGCGTTTCAGATTTAAAATCTTTCATAGCTTCAGCAAATAAAGAATGTTCACCACTCTTCACACACACATACTGGTGAGGCAATTCAAATTGGCGATGTCAGCGCGCGGAACGCCAAACACAATCGATGACCAGCGTCAAGATGTTACCATCGTGATAATTTTACGTGATCGTTTTTTGTGTAATCAGAAGACCTGAGTTGGATTTTCTGACGCTCATCTGCAGCGGCGACATTGCTAAACACAATCAAGAAGAGTAACAGGAAGACCTCTCATTTCAGCGAGAAGGCGGTCAAATGTAGCTGTTAATCGCCATGTACAAAAACGTTAAAGAAACTCTCAAATTAATTGCTTTCCAATCAGTCTACGTTCAAGTTCTACACAACTTTTTTTATTCAAGGAACAAATTTTACCGAAAACAAAAACGCGCATAATTTACACGTCTTTCTATTTCACTATTCATACGTAATAGCACCGTGAAACGATAACAGACAATTTAACAGTTTAGGCCATGAGAAGAACCCAGTCAAGCGATTGATTCACTGGAGTCGTGCTTAGGCGCATTAACTACGTGCATGAGCCTTTGACTCCTGACTTCCCCAGTATGAAAACCTTCGTCTCCTGAACCACCTAGCCAACTATTGGATATTTGACTTACCTGAGACCTAATTTCGACATACTTTTTGAGCTTCCGTTTTTATACTAACTATGGGTCGAAAGATCACCACCACATAGAATAGGCCGATTTCAAGGAAATCTTTATTTTATGATGAAAAGGAAAACCGATGTAACGTAGAATATTATGATAGTAAACAAATGTTTTGGATTAAATAAAAAAGCTTCCAATGCTCTGAAAATTGACCTTAATAAAATAAAAAAATTTAACAAACGGTAGAAAGATTCACCGCCGAGTCCTATTCATTTATTGGTGGACGGTTAGGAAAATGTGCATAAACTCTCAAAGGCGAAAATCTTCCAAATTTTGGGCTGAATTTAAAATTTTGAAATTTGTGCTCTTAAAAACATGGTCTTTATTTAAACAATGGTCTCTAATCGACGAGTGTGATGGCTTATTGCCAATGCGAAAGGATTCCACCACCACCAAGATATAGCGAAGTCTCGGGAAAAACGATTTACCCCGTGCAGTGAGCGGATCGATATGTCGGTGTCGGACAATTGTTGAACATCGAACTATGTTTTCCAAACAAGTCATTCGCTCATTCGACGTTTGCTAATACGAAGAGCATATTCCCTATATTAGCACCTACAAATGTACGGAGACGCAGCGACCTCTATGCAGTATATTTTCGTCGCATCCATTAACTTTGTTCCGGTCCTATAAAAATCACTTTTCGTTGCGATGTAGGGCTAGACATTGAGAGATACTTAAGGTAAAGAAACACCACAAGGGAAGTGAAAGTCCAGGCGTGAAAAAATTTTTTACTGCAGCTCATCTAGCATACAAATACCCTGTACATTGCTTATATTAGCCTGAGACTATGTATATACGCGCTACGAAGCTACAGTAACTACAATACCTCTACAGCATTCTTTGGCACTAAGTAGCATATAATGACCCTACTAGTACATAGTGAAGCAATTACACTGCATTAACTCGTGCACATTTACACTCGACTACTTCAGCTGCACTCAATGACTATTCACGGCACCCAAAATTGATTCGAGCTTAGTATTAAATGATGAGGTTTATTGGATTCGTTAGTTTCGTACAAATGCCATTAGTGCCTAGCCGCCTTGCGTAGCACCACTCTTCATCAAAGTCTAAAGCGACGGTCTGTGCCTGATGCAGGAGGCAGTCACAGGCCAGCTTCAGGCAGAGCACCTCCTCGCCAACATGCTGATTTTATCAAATCAGTTAGCGTTTCACCAGAAGACCTGCACTGGGCTTTTTGAGGCTCAGTTGTAACCCTGTCTTTGTTAAATTTGAATAAGAAATTAACAGGAAGACATACCTAATGATTGAAAAACGTGGGCAGGACTTCGAACAACTTTTCATAGGCATCCTCGTACCGAATTTAATAAAATGCGTGCGACACGAAACATGCATCAGATAAAAGGTTACAATTATGAAATTAAAAATATAACTTGCTAGTTCAGTGAACCGACCATTTGTAACTGAATAATATTGGTTCGAATAGCCGTCAAGAAATAGATCGAACTGACATAGTGCCTAACTATGGAAACCACGATACATAAACGAAAAAAAATCAGTCCTGCAATTACTTTGCACATCCGAGTCGTGTGCAAAAGTGCTAATTACTCAATAATTCATTTCGGGGCAGAATTAATTGCATTAATTCACCGACGGATCGGCTCTCCCTCGTCGGTGTGCGTCTATTAACATGAGGCATGTAAACGTCGAAATAATGAACGGAAAATCCAACAATAAAAAAAGCTACTGCAATTTAACAGCAGTCAGCCAAAATAACAAACATGCCTGCCGACATTCCCACAAAGGGAAAATAAAAAATCTACTCTTGTCTGCAACTACCCGTACAACACCTTCTCAGAATTTGTTGCAAATAGCTCAAGGTATCTTTGAGGAGCGTCCGCCACAACGGTATGTTAACTGTGACAGCAAATTTAATGAAATCCTCCGTACTAAGAGCTCAGGAATCGAACTTCAAGAGACAACCAAACACAGAAGACACGCTGAAGACAAATAATCCCTATTTGCACATCTTCCTAGAGGTAGACATGTGTCGGAGACTGCGAGCGTCACCAGTTAAAGCTATAGTAGCAGGACTGACAGACACTACCAGTAGCAAGGCTAGGAAGCAGCAGCGAGGCACGACGCCCTGTGTCTGAGGAGTGCCGTGCTGCTTTTCACGAAGACTCCACAGAGAGTGCAGCGGACGTGATAGTTGCTCTTGTGAACCCTGAGCGTACTGTAATTTTTTAGTCTGACGCCACACACCTCGCAGGTGCACTCAGAAGCACCCGAATGCTGGTCCCGCTTGTGTATCCTAAGGTTATACGAACTGCTGAGCGAGCGGCCGCAAATATCGCACTCGTGACGCTCCTTCGAGCACGATATTGCCGCCACTCGCGATGATAAACC
This sequence comes from Platorchestia sp. MABIK, assembly GCA_014220935.1. Lineage (NCBI taxonomy): Eukaryota > Metazoa > Arthropoda > Malacostraca > Amphipoda > Talitridae > Platorchestia > Platorchestia sp. MABIK. The sequence goes on along the minus strand of JACJUY010000717.1, from coordinate 36,437 downwards.
ATCTGAGGTAAGCGTGGCAGCAGCAGCAGCCGCAAGGCTCTGATCAGAGCACCCCAAACCTGACCAACATATCGACTGCCAACCTGCAATGAGACAATGGAAAGCCAGCATCAAAAACTAGCCAATTGGAATGATATGTTCCTTTCTCGCATAGACATTTACGGTGAGTCGTTCAGTGAGGACTCCCGAGTAGGATGAACAAATATTTTACACATTAATGAATAATCATGAGTCTTATATTGACCTTAATGCGAGGAGGAACACTCGCCAAAAGGTTTATTGATCTTAATGCGAGGAGGAACACTCGCTAATAATTTTTATTGATCTTAATGCAAGGAGGAGCACTCGTTAATAGTTTTATTGATCTTAATGCGAAGAGGAACACTCGGTAATAGTTTTATACGTAAGCCAAACGCTACGAGAGCGAGGGAGTTGCCGGCAGTAGGCAGCGGTGAGTGTGGAGTGCCAAGCAACAGCAGCGCCAGTCGAGACCAGAACATCGATCTTGCGACCGGACGAGGCAGTCGCAAGCTCGCTCGCTTCACGCCTCGCAGAGCTGTCTCACGCAAACTAATGCGGCCCGCACGACTTGCGTAGTGCAAACACAACTCATCCACTGAAGCTGGCATGCTTGTTTTCGTGTTTTATTTCTAGTAGTGAGGCGAAATTAAATAACTTAGAACAAAGAAACTGAATGACAGCGAGATTAATTGACAGGAACGCACATCAAAAGTAACAAATACGACACGTTCCAATTTCCAAGAGCCATTAATAAAATTGGAAATCAGACTTCGTGTATCTGCGTAACAGAGCTGAGTTGGTGCACTACCTGCCGTGTACAGGCGACTGAGTAGTAAAATGACGCCCATGGCAGTTTCAGCCCTCAAAAGTTCCGGTAATTTATTTCTCAGCGGAAAGTACTACACAGAAAACAACTAAAACCCGTTGGAGTAAATACTAAATAAACTCACGCCTCCCTAACCACAACAAAGGTGCTTCCAAGATGGGGAAGGAAGAAAGCACCATTTAGCAACGAATTAAGAGAACGGAGAACCTATGCATTTTGGTTTTGTCCCCATGCCCAGCGCAAAGAAACAGCAAGAGTGAAAAAAATTATGAAACAGGATACAAGATGAAGAAAAAAGAAACAAGAGTAGAAAAAACAGCCGTGAACCGGAAGAGATCCATAACAAACCAAAAAAATATCTTACTTAAACAAAAGGAATATCTACCTGGCCTTTTTATTGGGACCTCCTATTTCCCAAACTAGCCATGAGAAAACCCAAAATAAAGATTTATTCTCACATGTTAGACACAGTCACCAAATACACCACGCATCAACGTCCGAAATTATCTCCTAACGCAAATCACATCGTATTTTTTTGCAACTCAAAGAGATTCTTACAAGACAAACAAGCGCAAAATAGGTAAGGACATTTCAATGAATGTCAAAAGCAAATAGGAAGACACGATCAGAGCTTTCCAATGACAAGAAAAAAATTGAGTGAAATAACAACGGCAGTCTACTCACAACGTTACTTTAAGGAAATTATTTCTTTCACGTAACACTTCACTATTTCCCATCGATCTTAAACTACTAACATGAATATCAATATATTAATTAGCCGGATGTGTTGGCATTTCTTTCAAAAGGAGTATCCTTCTCTTTTTCCGGTAGCATTCAACGTTGCGATAAACAGTTATCAGGATGAAAATTACACATAATAAACGCGAATTTATAGTAGGTGTTTCAAAATCTGTAGCTTCCAAGGCACATTCTAATTCCGTTCTTCCAGTTCAAATGCCCTCATTATGAGCCATGAAATTCAACCTCTTATCCAAGAATAATCAAAAATGAGACGAGCCATCTCCCTTCCAGTTAATTTTTTCAGTCATGTCGCAAGAATTTTTCTTTCACCCATGTATTCATCGCCAGCTGCATACAGCTAATCAACGAAGAATAAGAAGTTCGTATTTCCTACGCTATTACATCATTTTTTGGACGTTATAAAGTTGTTATACCAGTCATTCAACTAAGAACCAACAGAGAAGAATGGATCCTTTCTACCGATATCTGACGCAAGCGGAAGAGGAAAACAGCAGGTCGCCATCACTTACTGAATATCCCTAATATCAGTGTCATTTTTTGACAGATCAAAACGCGCTTGCGTTGACGGAGAAAAATGCCAGCCTATCTGACATTCGTTTTGTAGGATCACGACACGTACACGTAAAAATGATAAAATTCACGATAAGAATCGTGTGTGCTAAAGAACGCAACTATGCGCATGAAGTGAAAATAAAACCACTCGAGTAAAAATATCACAGAAGAATATGCAAGGTTAAAAGAATATAATGGAAGCAATAGATTCTTGGACTCCGAGCTACTGATCAGAGCTACCCCTAAGCAAGTCATTATCTTCATGGTGAGCTTACGAAGATATACTCCTATGTCCTTGGTCATTTTGTAAACCATAAATTTCATTAAATACCGCGTGCGCTTAAAGTTCAGCCCAGTTTAAAGGGGCTTAACTCACTTTCTAACCAGATGTGGGAATCAGCACAATTCAGTGTCAAAATGAAAACATCGCAAGCCAATTTTCGATTGGTCTGTTCATAACAGAAAGAACTTGTCAAATTGAATCAATTTTATCGATTCGTGGAAACCTTCAATAATTTAAAACGCTCAAGTGAATCTCAAGCAACTTCTCACTGATGGTAAACGAAGCCAAATTCCAAAATTGGGATATTTGACTGTATCTTTCAAAAAGTATGGAAGTAACTGAAGAAATTTCAAGGCACAATGAAGAGAAAATATCTTTCTGACCCGTATTGCACATCGAAGCGTATAATTCAAGTCAGCAATGGGTACACTAATACCCTTTTTCTTCGAATATATTGAGACCTGTAATTCCGAATTCATCACGCATCCCTCAATGAGCGACCAGTTCGTGGCACAACAAACAATAGTTAGAAGAGCAATAATTTCGGTCTTAGCACAGCCGAGAACATTTTCCTCCAGCTCATTGAAAATCGAGCGATACCCAACTAAACGCAAATTTGTAATTTTCATTCCAGCCTGCTCGTACCTAGGGCAATTTAATTACTTTCAACGTCCCGATAACAAGCATGGAAGACGACTCTACACATTTAGAGCACTGAATATTAACATTCCTAGTGAACACACTGAAGTTTTGCATCCACATTGTGTATCAGCTAGAGGCATTCCTGTCAGAGGAGTGACTGATATGAGTGCAGAGGATTACTTCTAACTTTCCTTGAGTGTAACAGCACATCGGACTTGGCTTACCACATCAAGTCAATTTTCATATCCAAATATAAAATCAGGCCAATTACAAATTTTGCTTCGTCATCAAAGTAAGCAAATTCTTGAAATTTGAGGTTAATTCATCTTCACATCAACATGTATACCAGTTCTTGAAATTACAAGGCAGACTGACGATGATTTTAAGGATCACGATAACCTATTGCACTTGATATTTTCTTCTGAAGCTCAAGACTGCTGATCTGCTTAGCCTTTGAAACGCATTTCGCGAGGCAGAAGCTCAACAGTGTGAAAGTTGTGGCGAAACGGAACTGAACTGGAGATCAGCTCGATATAACCCTTGCATTTCATTATTTTCTCTTTCTCAAGCTTAGGATAACATCTCTCCGCAGACTGACACACTGCGCAGAGCAGACGAGCTCAGACAGTGTGGAGATTGTAGTGGCACACGGTGGTCTGAACTGGAGGTCGGCACGATATAACCTATTGCATTTCATTATTCTCTCCTTGTCAAACTCACTACAACATTTCTCTGCAGACTGACATACGCTGCGCAGAGCAGACAAGCTCAGACAGTGTGGAGATTGTAGTGGCACACAGTGGTCTGAACTGGAGGCCGGGAGCTCCTGTGGTTCCTGAGCACATGCATGCGCAGGCCCGATTTGGTGCGCGAGACTTTGTGGCAGTGAGCGCACGGGAAAGGCCCCTGCGAAAAATGCACGTCGCTCATGTGCACTCGCAAGTTACCCGCCGATGTGTACTTTTTGTGGCATAATGGGCAGAGCAGAGGCGCACTGTAGCAGGCACCACCATACTGTTGTTGACCGCCTCCTGTAAAGAACAGGAAACTTTCAGAGGCGGTCAACAGCAGCAGCAGCAGTCCGCCCTGCCCTCATACCATGCAATACAAAGTTTCATGTACACGTCCCTTACGGTTACTCATTTTACTAGACTTTAAATCGAAGTGTAACCCAAATGCCACCAAAAAACACACGAGTCTTCTTTGCTCTCGTCGAGCAGCTGAACCAATTTCCACGCGAGTAAAGCTCCAGGAGGTATCTTCATCGTGTGGTGCACGTCTCCACACCAAATTACCGCTTTGTGCACAACAGGCTGATTAAGGCTTCACTCTTCAGCGTGCCAAGCAATAATTCATCTAATAAAAATTTTAGTTTACAACACTCCTGTTCAGTTTCCCATGCGGTATAAGCTATGGGAAGCTTCTGAGTAATCGTAAAATACTCAAGGCGAATTTCGAAATGAATTATGAACATTTTTTATATCTTCAACATAGAAACCTTACACTACGCATTTACACTCGAAATTTTGTGAAGCTAAATACTTCCAAGTCTCGTGACTCCAGCAATAATAAGATAAATATTTCGAATAAATACACGCGTGAACGGCTAAGACCACAGAAATTTCTTTTTAAAAATGTGTAACTTTGGCAGAAAATTTCGTGAGTCATTGCACATTACATTGAGACGAATAGCTTACTCCACGGCGACCACACTAACAATAGCTTAAAAATAAAACGCTAAGCCCAACCTAAGGCGGAGCACAGCCCATCATTCCCTATCGCTCTCTCCAGTAATTCGGAAGAACGATCTAAGTCCATCTCTTGTGTTTCGCGTTCCAACAACCTACGTTACGATAACGTATTGCACAGATGAGCGCTAGTTCTTACACGCAGTTGTGGACCAACACACAAACTTTACAGCAAGACAGAAATACAATTGCGACCTTTACGTCAAGCTACCGCACAAACAATGAGTTCGACTGATCCAAATCAAGAAGTTGGAATAGAGCGATTCACCAGAAGAAACTAAGCAAATATTTTCATGTAAATAGCCTTACACTGTTCCACAAAAAAGCCTGAATAAATATTTCTTTGAATGAAGCTCGGTATCAACAACGGTCTGCAACTGATAACAGCCAGTATGTGTTCAGTTCAACAAGTTGCTAGTAATTCATAACAAACTAGGCACAGTTTATCATCGAACTTTTGCCCAGTAAAGTTCTCGTCAGTGAAGTGAGAAGAGTAAATGCTATCTTTCCGTGTCACAGTACATCCCTGAATCGATTTCACAATGGCTTCACGATACAACTCTTGAATAGAGCGTCTTAGTTACTCCGTTCCAACTCAAGAGCATGCAGGTCAATCGAGCGCTGTTATCTTTTGTGACAGTTTAACGGAGAATTGATGTGCCTGGTTTCTTAGATGGGGAATTCAAGGGCGGAGTGAGTGTGTTCCTTCGAAGTATTTCAGGCTGACACTGGTCGGTGTGAGGTGTTGAGGGGGAGGAGGTTGCAAGCGTCTGTGGTTGCGATGAATGTGTACCCTCAGAGCATTTTTGTTCTTGGCGGGCTTGTGACACATGGGGCACCAGACGGGCCCAGTGCATGTGTGGATATCTCTCACGTGGATCCTGAGGCTGCCTGCACACGAGAATAGTTTCCAACAGTGAGGACAGGGTAGCCCCACAACACCACGCCCTGTAAAGAGTAAACAACAGCCGATCAATGGCACCGCTCTCCTCCTCACTCCCCTCGGCTCCTGCTCGTCTATAACACGCCATCAACTTCCATTGCTAACATCTCTCAGGTAACTCTTCAAAATGTGGTATCTAGAACACCACTCAACATTTAATTACTACTTCGATTAGGTGGTGGGATTGACAGCTTTGAGCACACGCACATCACCCCTTACTTGATCGAGAAATGAACAGGGAACTAATACTCGTAACTAAATTTCAAGTAATCGACATTCATCAAATGACACCCTTTGCGCATAAATTTTCATTGGATGTCTTTCAGATATACAAGGAAAAAAGATACTGTCACAAATGGTCTTCATCCGAATTGTTCACAAATATTCGTCAACATAAATCAATGGTCAAACATGATGCAGTAGCCAACCACTATGAAGTAACCACTATATGCCCTCACAATAAGATTGGTTGTTACTGCAATATCTAAATGTAGACGAACAAGCCTCACCTGAGTTTTTTTACGCATTGAGCGAACAGAATAATAGTGGAACTTTTAACCGTGTGGACAAAATTAAACGGAATAAGTTGAAGTGCAGGAACGTTGATAACCTCACGACTATGTACTTGAAGGTGCATAAGTAGCTCACTACGAAGAAAGAATAGACGTCATATGCGAACAAAGATACCCATAACAACTCATCTGTCTTCGAGTGTCTCATCGATTTTTTCTAGAACCTACAATGTGCGCTGAAATAAATGCAGCCAATACAAAATTACGTATTCAACGAATTGTACAAAATGCAGCTGTCGTAATTCATGAGACTTGGAAAAGAAAAAAGCCAAACTTTCCAATTTCCAATCCTACACTATAGTGAGAAAAAGCCTAAAAAATGAGTTATGTTTTACATGTGCTGTGAATCCTGACGTTACTAATTTTTTCCTGAAACGTTCTTTACAAATTCTCAAAAAGAAAATAAAGTCATTTTACCAAGCGCAAACGAGATGATCGACAGTCATCAGTCATCGAGCACACGAGTGTAATTTACTGCGTACGATCAGGTACATTAGCGTGGCTCGACAGAGCAAGAAAAAGTGTAACACGCCCAAGTGCAGCCAAACGCGAGTGAACGTTTCTCCCCCAAACCATGGAAGCGACACGTACAGACGTTAGCCAGAAAAACTATCCACCAGCACAAACGAACAGCGCCGAAAAAGCGACTATTCTTCACTAGAAAAATGATAGCTGAACTTTTGACTGACGGGAAAATGGAAAAGACGGCGAAACACGAAACGCCTGCGCACGTTCGTTGACGTGACAGAGGATCGTGCGAAATGTTCAACACTTGAATTCGCGGCATAACTTATTTACATTAAAATTAAAATTTGGCAATAATAAAACCATCGCCTATATGCTCATAGAAAAATAAAAGACATCAGCAACATGAATTGTTTGCCCAAATTGCTAAGTCACTGAAATACGACGATGTCAGGTAACTTCAAAGAACCACAACTATTGTGCATTTTTCAACATTTCAAGTTAACACACTTGAATACAGCATAGAAACTTCGCAGTTAACTGTTGCGATAGTAATGATGAACTAGCTTTTCAAAAGCACGCATTTAATGTCTATTGACTGACTTTAGCTTCTTCCCACATCAACAAAGGACAAGGAAGAACAGGTCAATAATGCATGAGCTAATTTTTCACTAAAATCCATACTTCTCAGTAACGAAACAAATAAAGGAAAAAACGAGGAATTTTGAAGAAATGCGCTGTAAAATGCATGCGATGATGAATCAAAATTATATATTTTGGCTAATGTTGAAGTCACGTTTTGATCTTTGGCTGCGGCGTGAAAAAGCCCGAAAAAAATGAGGTAGGCAAGCTTCAACGACAAAATAAATCCCACGATGCACATTTACTGTTTTAAGGATTTGCTTCCGTTTCAAAAAATTACATACGTTTGAGCCTCTCTACTCCTAGATTAGATGAGTTAGGTCAAGCTTCCCTAACCACAACAAAGGCGTTTTGAAAAAGAAGAGGAAAGTACCGTTTAGTACCAACTTTAGGGAATGCGGAATCTACGCACAAGGCTCATAAAAAAAGCAAGTTGAGAAAGAAGTCTACGAAATAAGATAAAAGTCGAAGAAGAAAGTAAGGGCTGGAAAACAGGGAAACAGTGTACAGAAAAAGATGGACAGAAACGAAACAAAAAAACTTTTCTATTTCGACAAAAGGAAGACCTATCTAACCCTTAGCTCAAAATCTCACATTTCTCACTGGGCGTGCTAATTCCCATAGATACAATAGTTGTATCTCTAAGAGGCCTCTCTAACCTTTACAAAGACGTTTCCAACAGAGAAAGGAAAAAGGCATCATTTAGTATGGAGTCTAGGGAACGGGGAATCTATGCATAAGGCGTGTCTCCACACCCAGGACTTTGAAACAGCAATATAAAAGAAGTTTATGAAACAAGTATGAAGTCGAAGAAGGAAGTAATGATGAAAAAAAAAACAATAAACCGAACCAAACAAAATATTTCAAAACAAACCATCCATTCCAATTCAACTAAAGTAAAGTCTACCTAACCTTCAGCTCGGGGGTTACTGATATAAAGCTGTCAATTGTTGACGCAAAAAATTTTCAAATGATTCCGGCATGATCAGTGCAATCCGGCACGAACTAAAACATAATTTATGGAATGTTAATGCTCTCCAAGCGCGAGTATGAAGTATTTCAAGAACTGCGTTCTACGCAGCATATTTTTAAGAATCACCGTGATTACGAGTCCAATCTTACAGAACGGGGTAAAAAACACCGAGACAAACGAAATATTAAATCTTTTACTTTCTTCAAAATCATTGTCATCAATTACGAAGTTAGAATCGAATTACACGAACATTGAGCTAATATTATACATATGATCCTGAGTTATCAGTCCGTGTTAGAGAACAGAATGGTCTTATAACATAAAAAAACTACGTCAGTGTGTTTGAACTGACTACCGTCCTTCCCATAGTTCATTCAATAACGATGGTGACGCTGTATGTGCATCCTCAGTCCTGATTTGCTCTTAGACTGGGCACTGCAATACTGGCAAAAGAAAGGTCCTGAGTTGCCGTGAACATCCCTCGCATGAGTCCGCAGACTACTGCTACACGAGAAGCGCTTGCCGCAGACGTTACACAATACAGAGAAGCCATTGTGTTGCAGGTACAATGAACCAGAAGACAACAGGCACGGACCACCAGATGAACCAACAAGCTCAAGCCTTCCTCCTGCGAACAACCAAACAACGCACAACTCAGTCTCCGCTCATTAGAATGCATACGTTAATACTAAAGAGAGCATCCGTGGTCTGTGCCGAAAGACCAAATATGAATTACATACGGCAAAATCTGAAGATATATCAACTCAACTAAAAACAATTGAACTAGAAATTTTTTAAATTTAACATCTGATAAATATTACCTTTAAAATGAGAAAAAATATATGATGCAGTCATAGAAAGCTAGAAAATTAATAGCTAACTGAGCAGGGCCAGCAGTCGTTTATAGATACCGATATTTTACTGAGCAATAGCAAATCTAAGGAGGGCGTCACGTTATTCTATGAGCATTTGGACTTTCCAGCTAAAAGGCGATTGCATCGAAGGAATAACAGCCGAGAGTGTTGACAGTGTCAATATTAAAGCACGAAAACGACTCCTCTACTATTCATAAACAAGGGTAAGGTTTCTGTTTTTTTTATCTGCCTCTTGAGAGAAATTTCGAACACTTGGACACTAAAACCAAGCACCTGATCGACGTTTGTGTAGTTCCGTGAGCTTCAGTCAACAGAAGGTACCAAGAAAAGTCGTGTATTATTATTACGACTTTATTGAGGAATGAGAAACCTAACATACACGAAGATTATTAAAGATATTGTCACTTTACAGTACTTTGAACACCATTACGAAGATACATAAATAAAAAGTTCCTCGATACAGTTTGTCATGAAGTATTCCTAAAGGAATAAAGCAAAGACTAGCGGAGAGCAATTGCAGGTGGACGTCAAAAATAGTAGAGCAACGGAGAGAGTCTGATACACAATCTCTGCAGACAGAGGCCCAAAATTATCCTACTCCATTTTTTTGGGGCAGTACAGCGTTATGTAATTCTCTGGGTGTAAAATCGTAGATTTGGGTTGGCAGTACTAAACTGTACATGCTAAGTTGTTAAACTAGCACGTTAAATATCCCGAGAAGCGATTCCGCCTGCTTGCAACGTTGAAGGTTTTCATTGCTTGCGTTTCTTTATCATATCACAAACTTTGATGGCAGGATGCGACTCGAGAAGATGTTTGGAGAAAGTCCTTCGGCAGAAGGTGCTAAAGTCGCACACCGTACAACTGTACGGCCGATTGAAGCGAACTTTGATGCTTCCTGAAACGGATGGAAGAGGCGCACATGAGCGACACAACCAAGGAAGCGGGCAGTGGCTGGCAGTGACAGCGGCAACGGTAGGTAGCTACTTCTTTATGACAGCAACAGCTTTATCATTACTCCTATTCTTCTCGCGACACGATCACAGCAACCCAAGGCGTCGCTTGAAATGACGCGCTCTTGCATCAACAGTATCTTGCGATTGATCACCAACAGCGGCAGAGCGTTAGAACACTTCAGCTCCTCCAGTCAACGAAGAAAAATGTTTCCCACTTTTCCATCACTAACATGGCACAATATATGCCAACCACTCTGAAGTCAAGACACAAGTAAGTTTTTGAATGAGTCAGTTCAATTAGTTGAAGATGAAAGAAAATATCAAGTAGTTAACAACAAAAATAGAGAATCAACGAATATTCAGAAATGCTTGTACTTGACCACGAAACAACTCCCCACAGCAAACAATGAGGATATTCAAATCGCGAAGCCACAATTCAAGGCGAAAGATGGGATTGTTAAACTGTGTTAGATAAGAATGCGAAATATTTTGACATAGGAAAAAAGCTGAGCAATAAATACAAATACCGTAGAATGGTGCACGAAGCATCGAGAGCTGCCAAAAATCTTTTATCGCAAGTACTCGCTAATATATGCGGGTATGTCACACAAATGATCAACACAAGGCACACAACATGAATGTAAATGATGAGATCCGAAACTTTGCTGACACACAGATTAAATTAAATTAAAACTTGATTCAAGCCTCCCTACACAACAGAAGGGTTCCAAAGAGAGGTGGCATAAAGATACCATTTAGTATGGAATTAAAGGAACACATGATCTATGTACAAGGTGTGTTCCCACACAACACCCCCTGCGTATAAGAAAAGAAAAAGGCCTTATAAGAAAAGAGAGGAAGTTTATGAAAGGTAAAAGTTAAAGAAGAAAGTAATAGGCGCTGATATACATGACAAGTGAACCTGAAAAGAGGGTCCGTAGCTGAACAAAACAAAAAGCTATTTTATATCAGCGAAAGAATGCCCTACTGAACTCTTAGCTTGAGACCTTAAAAACACCGACAACGACCAATTCATTGGTACGTTTCAAGGAAATTTCATACACCAACAAATGTTTTCGAATTACTTAGTTGCTAACAAAATTCTCTAATCTATGGAATTAGTCAAGATTTTCGATGGTATTAAAAACAAACGTTCACTTCTAAGGCGCAGCACTAGTCCAAGTAAAAAACTGTAATTCGCACAAAAATCCGAAGTTTAAGAGCAACATTTACGCTGATCCAGAACTTCCATCTCTATAAAAGCGCCACAATCAGACTGCATTAAAAAGCTTAAAAGAGGAAATACGAGCTAGCCGAGTCAATTGCAGGCTCTATCGTCGGAATTAAGCGTTATAAAAGAGTACTACGAGGGCCGGTAGACCTTCCCTAAAACTCCCAAAGCTTCAACGGACGCAATTAAAAGTGCCTTTTACGACACGGAAACGCTTCTTACGTCAAAAGCGATCAACATGAGGTCAGGAAGTTAAAGAAAAATACTCGCGAGTTTCCACAGCAGTTGTGTTCTAAAACAGGTTCGAGTTGAGAAATTAGCTATTGTTATTTTAGTATACCAGAGTTTCCGCTTCAGTTGAGGCAAAATTAAGTTTACTCTTGACGTTGCACCTCTTAAGAGCAAGTTTCAGCGGTCCTGCAATAAAGTTTATCCAGAGACTGTCACACGAAGTGACGCCCAAGAAAAAATACCTCAAAACTAGAAAGAGAGAAGAAATGGGAACGAAAGAATTCGCAATGAAAAGACACACAGAAGTGGGTACTCTTATCCCATAGGAAGAAGATGGCTCAATGATAACTATTCTCAAACACAGTCCAAGCCAGCTTTTGGCAAGTTCTGTTAGCATTTCAGGAAGTTTCTAGACATACATCTTGTAAGCACATGAACCTCCGAATTACACTGACGATGATGTAATCCCGGCATTTTTTCACTCTTTATACATGAGCTCGAGTACCTAATCTGTCTGCACAAAGGAATAAGTTTCGTGGCACTGATGAATACCAATTCTTGTACTACCTTAGGTTAATAGTCTAAAAATTAGCATCGCTTATTCGCAAAAGAAAAGCGGCGACACACAATATTTACCTCATTTTACCACTCATTTATCGCTCTAGAAACTTTTTTCGTATTGTTGAAAACTTTTGTTGCAAAAAAACGCACTTGAAAAACAGCATAACTCTCAAAAAAATTCAGCACTTGCAGGCGCAGGTTCATCAAGTGTAAAATATCAAGTGTAAAATATCAAGTGTAATAATAACTGTGTGCGTCTCTTTCTTCACGGTACTAACAAACGCTGACCCACTGGTGGCTATGAAACTCTGAAATGACTGCAATTCTTCATGGTTGAAACAAGTCTGTTGTACGGGCTAAAAAAATTGAGTAAAAACAACTCATCAAAAACAGACTTTCTCATCAGTGAAGCCTTTGCTGGAGGGTATGACGTTAAATGAACGATTCTAGGCATTTCTTCTATTTTTCCCAAGTTATGTGGAACGAGCAATTCCATCGCATGAAAATAGAACAGACAACTGAAAACTTTCAAACTTGGCGCAGTTAAACATATTTCTTCTAAAATTAATCAAGATGTAGAACCGCTCGATGTCTTAGAACGCATGGAAAAAATTTGGTTTCCTTCGAAGTGTTATTACGACCAGGCTTCACGCGGAACACCAAGCACTCCCGCTGCCTTGCTTCAATTCCGTCACCTACTGAAGACGAGATTCACGCATATGAGTTCGACACAAAACGCAGCGCGGTTATGAAGGCGCAAACTCAGAAGGGATGAAATAGAGCAACATGGTTGAAATTCGAACGACAGGAAAATTTCCAATGCTTCAATTCATCACATTTATACGAAAGGAAGAAAAAGCTATGGAATCATGGGGAATCATTGACACCAAACAAGCAGCACGACGGTGCATCAACTTGGTTCACACACACCTTGGGTGGTGTGTTCAAACAATTTAGAGGCGATGTAACCAAGTTCTTTTCAGTAGATTTGGCAACGTAAAGGGCTACAGCACGTAACGTTGCATACTTCGACCTAGCGTTGCCATCTATACAACAGCGGCGGGGTTCGTTACTTGGAAATCTGGTTCCCTGTCGCTCGGCAGGAGCGGTTTTGAACTCCCCTACAGAAACGATCGATCAGAAAGTTGACGCCTTGCGCGAGTGAAGTCTCTCCACGAGTCCTCGCCTTGGGGTGAAAATCAATGAAGCCACACGGCTTGTTGGCGTCATCAGATTCTTCGAAAATCTTACTCCAATTTTAAAAATGACCTTATAAATTAATAGAGAATATAGCTGGCAATACTTCACGCCACTTCAGCGCCCATGCTGTTGGCATGTTATTTTTCACAATGAAAGACCCAGTCAAGACTTGAAATTATTAAAATGAGAGATAGTGTTGTACCGAGTGGGAGGGATGTCTTTCTTTTCGTCAGATAATTTTGCACACATCGTGCAAGAGCTCGCGTAAAACTTTAAAATTACATGGCAAATTTTTTCGAAAACGAGAAGAGTTTTATTAAATTTTGCGATCAGGAAAAAGATTCACAGATCGTTGCAGATTGAGAACGTCTAATAAAAAATAATATTAGTAAAAAAATTACTAGCTGACAAGCATATTCCTTAGCATTAATTCGTGAACAGTATAATACCAATTTACAATCGAATTTCATTTCATAAAAACCGCCCTATTCTAGAATGTATTAAAAAAATGAGATTTAATCCAATTTACAATGCGAACAATTACAGTAGCATTTCGGAACTAAGTGAAAGCTAGTCGAGTTGCATCACAGAAGCCTCGCACGATTTCCTGCTCGTTCATTTGAGATAAACGCTTCTGAGAACATTTGCAATTTCAGCTGCGTAGCAAGAGTGGTGTATACTGATAAACGAGCGCCGCCAATGGATGAAAAAGGCAAGAAAGTAACTGAACTCGATTACCATTTAAACTTTAGCACGTGCGAGTAACTCGACTGCTTGCTGACAACCACTTCTCATTAGATGAATTCACATCCAATCTAAGCCGTGTTTCAAATTGCACATTTTCCGAATTTTGAAAATCGCAAGAAACGCGCTGATCACAGTACCTGAAAATTAGGTCGACTTAAATTTTCTTAGCTTTCAGCTACGACACATGGCTCAAAACTTCGAGTTGAGTAACGTAGAATGTTGCAGTAACGGAAACGTGTAGAATGTTTTGAGTGCACCAGTAGCAGTCGTCGCTGATGGAGAGCTACCACTAAGAATTTCACATCTTTATGTTTAATAGAATGAACTCCGGTAATTGCAGAGTATTCTGATAAAATTTATCAACAGATTAGCGGGAGTTTACTTTAAAAAATAATGATAAATAATAACAAAAATATTGTTAAATAAACACAAATTAAGCGCATTGGGAAAAAAATGAGCCACTTCACTGAAATTTCATGAACTCAAAATTATACGAGATGAATTTTTGAAAATAAAACAAGTACTTGCGAGATCAAGATTGTAAAAATTATGAACCGCGTGAATGAGTTGTGAAAAAAAATCGTACTGGCAACTGACGCAATTACCAAACACTTGCACACCTATCTAGTTTTGACATTGACTTTCAAGTGCCAGCGAAATGCGTCACCCAAAACAAAATTATCACTAAAATGGTCATACAGACCTAGTCTACAGAATCAGAGTGACTTGAGAATAAAGCGAGTTTGGATACGGCTGAAAGCATCGGTAACTTTTGTCTCGTAAACGGAACAACGCTGAAATAAAATGTGCAAGTGAATTTTTTCTAAATTACTGATATTGATCATTACTATTCGAAAAATTCAATACTTTGAGAAAAAAAATCATTTTATTTCATGAAACAGAGAAGCCTCCTCTAGAAAAAAGTACAAAAATCAACACTCTCTTCGAAAAATTTTGCGCACATGCTTTTCTCATAACATCATCTTGATCGAAGTCACAGTTCAAGATGCCACCGCATAAAATAACTAATTAATCGTTTTTCATAAATTGTATTTAGAAACAAAAGTAATTAGAAATCTTTTAGTGAATAAAACTCGTTGGATATTTGAATAGTTCAGAGACGTTTCCTCATAAAAATTGGGATTATTCTAAACTTTCCCTCACAATCGGAATTCGAAAATGCTTCATCCCGACTGGTAGCGCGCTTGTGTCGATATATTCTCTACGGCAAATGCAGACTGAAGCAGCAGCTCGAGAACTTACCTCAGTCGTCACTCTGGTACATCACAGAGGCTCATTAGCCTCTAGGCTACAAGGATTGCACGCCTTCAACATTATCATCAAAGCACCCGAGTTTTAAAGATGGCGTTCAAACCCTATCGTTCGCATTGCATACGGAGTCAGTTTGTAATAATAGTTCCATCTGGACATTTATTGATTTAATCATGGGAAAAATGACGTTTCTCACAAATTCCATTCATTTGCTTCATCGACGATGATTTCCAGTTCAGAACCCTTGAACACGTTTCTTCGTAGTAATTAAAGATTCAATTGTCAATTCCCTTCTCACGATATTCGAATTACAGCGTGCGCCTTGATATCCTTCGCTAGTAATTAAAAAACGTTGATCTCCGATAGAATTGATTAACTCGTTCGTTACACTAGAAATAAAATGTCGCCCTACAGAACAATCCTTACGCTTACCGTTTAGAAAGAATTAAATCAAACAAGATAGCACGAATCAATGATAAGAATTGAAATAAAGTTACGAAAGAGACTGTTGCAAGTTTCCTTGACAAAAGTAAGATATATATCAGAATGGTGACACTGTGTTCATTCAAGTATTCATCTATCAGCCAACTGAAATTGAGGAGCTTAAACTGAACATTTTTTAATGATTCAACTGAATATTCGTACACAATTGAAACTTGTCCCCGTAAGATAAAATGATCAAAATACATAGGAAATGCTCACCACGCTAATATCAAGGGAGCATGAACACGAAATTTACGCGAGTGTCGTACATAGTATAGATTGCATGGGTTTTCAAATACTTTCAACGATTCGATATGAAGTTCTCGAGTGGAACAAAGTAAGCAAAATACGATTATATGCTCAAAAAAACTATTCATAGTTCAATGAATATGGACTTGAACAAGCTGCAAGAGGCTTACCACGAACTTTGTGTATAATGGATTTAAAGATTCTACAACATAAATTGAGTCGTCTACAAAATTCACGATCATTCTACGCATCAGGGTAGTATTTGCGAGGTACTATGTTAGCTAGTTTTCTAATAAAAGTCCATATACAGCACTGAATAAGAACGCTAGCAGTTGGAAAATAAACATTTCAAGTTGCAGTCTAGAATTGGAACACAAGCAAGTTTCGCGCGAGAAGCGAATTCAATTCCTCATTTTTGAGAAGAAAACCCAAAGTACGCTGTAATAGTCACAGGGCCGCTAAATAACTTGTCTCCTCAACCAGAGCGTTTCAGTAGCTACTCTGTGTTTATTAGAGTTCTAACTCGAAGCTTTCAGGTTCTCACAAAAACTCGTACAACTGAAGTGGTGGCGAAAGCCAAACGCGCCACATAAGTCTTCCTAAATTATCCCATACTCAAGAGATAATTAGCTCATTAATTACTTTCTCCCATAAAATAAAACATTCGTGTTAACACAACACTATTTTCTAACCCAACATTCAGAGAAAAAATTACAAATGGAGACACAGTCTCACGCCAATTTCGAACAGAAAT
This sequence comes from Platorchestia sp. MABIK, assembly GCA_014220935.1. Classification (NCBI taxonomy): domain Eukaryota; kingdom Metazoa; phylum Arthropoda; class Malacostraca; order Amphipoda; family Talitridae; genus Platorchestia; species Platorchestia sp. MABIK. The sequence goes on along the minus strand of JACJUY010000717.1, from coordinate 19,449 downwards.
ACTGAAGTAATTGCATAAAAATCATTAGCACCATGTATCACACTACTTATCAATAACGGAATCACTCAATGATATCCCAGCAAGAAGCAGCACAGCGCCATTAAATGGAAAAATTCTGTAACATCACTGCTTACACTCCCACCACAGCAGGCGAACACGCACGCAACATCGCTATTTTGTGCAAGTTTTTGGAATTCGTATGCGGAACATGACAGCGCGCAAGCTATCCGGCGCAGCGGAACATCACCCAGAAACGCTGGCTCGCACGGCTAAGATGGAGACCCTACTTAGCAAACTTCGCACCTGCGTCAGCGCGAGAGGCGATATCAGCACAATACCGCGGCGCAACTTCGGCAGCAACAAGAATGGTAACATAAAAAGTCCTGAAAAATCACGAGAACACACAAAGAAAGAAGTTTGCTGCAACCACCACCACCGCTGCCACTGCGCAGCTTTTCCCCAGCCCTCTCTATTCATATATTACACAGAGGGAAGGAGGGAGCTTTTGAGTTTCAACGAGAGTCACTACGAAGAAATTTGATTGCACGAGGTTCAAATTAGGTGTTGAGTATGAAATGCTTCGCATTAATTAGTAATGATATACATTGAATGAGAAGTGACGTCATTTATTAATAAGAAACATAATGAACATTGATCTGCAAAAGCTCCTCCCTGATATTACATTCAATAAATCTAAAAATTTAATAAATAAAATAGAGTGGTGTTGGAAGCAGTGAAATAGAGCAACGGTAGCGCCACGAAGCAGTGGGTATTGGCAGAAGCAATTATGTTAGGAGCACTGCTTCCATCACCAAGCATTACAGAGGTTGACCGAACTTGCGTCAGCTAAAATACTTGACTGGTAGCACTCATTCTCTGGGCCATTGCCAGCTAACTCATCACTAAATAAAAAAAAACGAAAGCAAGCACAATAAATAACGGAGGGATGTCTTACGTACCCCAAACTGGCTTTTAAACCATAACGAAGAACAACGGAACAGATTCGGGAAAAACATTTTTCTTAAATCTATGAATTCATATTTAATGGCAGCACGTTCCTGGATTAATTTTAAGAGTCGTAGACATTGCCCTTACGGGTATAATCGATATAAGTGAACGATTAGTTGTGACGAAATTGGAAAAACCGAAGGAAAATAGCAGTCATACCTGCAATGATTAAAGTGCAAAGTAAACAAACAACCAAATAACCGACGGTCAATCGTATATTGTAGGAAGCATTTCGCCCTGCTTTAAAAAAATAGCTTTAGCTTCAATTAACGTAAACCATCAAATCGACCTTGATGAAAAAGATGACGTAATCGAACAATAAAAGAAAAAAGTGAAGACGCGACTTCAGCTGACATTTTCAACCCAGTGAACTAAATGACCAGTTCAACCAAAGAAAACAAACCTCTAACCATGATGTCCACGGAGGGACTATTACCAACTCATCCTCGAATGAAGAGAAATAACACGAAGTGTCAAGTCATGAGCTTCGATGGAACACCGTATAAACGATCTGACCATGCATGCATCATGTTACCACGTTACGTTAACCACGTGCTCGTGTGCGTACCCCTAGATTTTTTTCTTCTTAACCTACCGGTATAAATGTGTAGCAGTTTAATTACTCCACAACCTTTTTTTAAAATATATTTTAGCGTACAAAGTGAAATAATCAAATGCTAACATATTTTTCACTCATTTGAGAAAGGATAGAAATGCATTCGAGCAGTTAAGTCGTTTTATCAATTATGCCGCTTACAACCTAAGCTAGCCTAATTAACCTCCCAAACGTAGTGAATGCGTTTTCAATCAACAGTCATAAACGTAGAAAGACTGTTTATTCTACAAGTAAAGCCGTCATTCGATTGCGGTCTTATACAACAGTTATGATCAATTCAGTATCTTTTCGTCTGAGATCAAATAACCATACATGAACAGATACCAACAACTAATCTGGACAATTAAACAAGCACAAGTGTTCACGCTCGAAGTCGTATGTGGCTGCCATAACATCGAGTAAATAAAACATCTAAACAATACTGGCTATAAGTAATTGAGGATAATACCCTCGAAATTGCTTTATACGTATCGGAAAAGCCATGAAATCATTTTTTAAAGGCCTAGGTGGTAAAATTGAGTATCCAAGTGACTAGGCCATTCCTTACCGTGGGAAGCTCAACACTAACCAACCGACATTCTACAGGACAGCACACTCATTCAAGTAAATAAAATGTGGTAACCTAACTCCTAGAATTACCAACCATCCCTAACAAGTGTTAAGGACAGCTAATAACCAGAATAGCTTACGCTAACACCAATGGCAGAAATGAAGTGAAGTCGAAATCTAATTACACTACGTATCTCATCAGCGAAGATACACAAAGAAATCACACGAAACCCCTCTTAGGCCAACCACAGCAGGCCATCCGTGAACTAGCTAGCTAGTCAAGGGGGATAAGAGTGCTGCTACCGACACCACTTGGAGATAGGGAACACCACAGCCCACACAACCGGTCACAATGTCTTTTTTATCAAAGAAAAACGCAGAAAGAGTGAATTTCAAGCCAGACAACCCCTATCAATGCAGTACCAAACCCTGCGTGCTACTGGAAATACCCCAAGCAACAACAAGAGAGTGAGTGCATTGATCAATGAACAAATCAATGCTGAGGAACAATTAATGTGTTCTGAAGGACGCAAGTAGTGAAACAGTTCGGTCAACCTCTGCCCAACATAGAAAGTGCTGCACTACTGTCTCTCTTTCTCCATAATGGGGGAATTTTTAGTCGAGTTATCTTAAAAAAGCGTATTTTTCAAATTAAGTGAGCTAGCGTGTAAATGAAAGTACATACACAGATTTTAAACAATTCTGTTTTTAAGCCAAATGATGCTTTAGAAGACTGTATTAATTTCAATTTCAAGTTTTTTTAGGAAACTAAACAAACTCATGAAACAGAATCAATATATACTGATGGATTAAAATATCTCAAATCCAGATAAATTTCGAGACAATCTTTAGATTAGATTCAAGTTATGGAAACCACCACCACTTTTCTATTTAGTCATCGAGCGTAGATTAAAATGGCCGTAAATTTTGTTCGGCCGACACTAACACAAGGAATTACTACATGTACCACACGGTCAAGACCCTCCTGTGTAAGAGACAAGCCAACGACCGGGGTATTTATTGATGATACCACGTATAAATTTATTTTGAATTTTACCTGAAATTTTATTTGCTCCTGCGTCTCACAGTGCGGTTCGCTTGTTAGTGGTAACGGTAGTTGAACACTTTCAATCATACCAAGTTCAAATCGAGCTAAGCACGTGGCAGTTCACCGTGCGGAACGCTTTTTAGTGGTAACGGTGGTTTAACAATTTCAAAAATAAGTAAAATTTGAGATAAACACGTGGCGGTTCACTGAACGAGGGGAGAAAGAGAGCAGCAGCACAACACCCCGCAGGGGAACGTGAGCACGATGGCCAGTACGTACCTTGCGCAGAACTGTCTTGGCCGCCGCCTCCAGACGGCGGCAGTGAGGGGCCAGGCAGCGCCGAGATACCGGCCGGTAGTCCTGCTGACCATACAAACTTGCGTTATTCTTTCAACTCGCTAGAATTACACCTTCAAGAATACACACGGTTTCCTTTTTCAAGTGACATACAAACTTACGTTATTCTTTAAACTCATAGAATTACGTTCAAAAATACGTATTTACGGTTTCCTGATTCAAATGAACATCGCTAATATTGCAATTTGCAATGAATCTCGTCAAATATGTGGATCCTATGCCATAAATACGTGACACATACTTGCGTTTTCTTTCAACTCGCTAGAATTACACCTTCAAGAATACATACAGTTTCATGGTATTGAATGAACAACGTAAATAGTTCAATGTGTAATGAATGTTGTCAAAAATGCGGTTTGTATACCATAAGTATATAACACAAACTTGCTATATTCTATCAACTTGAAAGCGGAAGGTTTAAATGAATCCAAAAATATTATTTCTCTGAATCCCATCAAACCCGGATTTCAAAAACATGAGATTTACAATACAAGTTAACTGCAAGGAATAATGAGACGCTTGTTTCATTAGAGACCAGTGCACAGTTTTAGCACAGCTGATGGGACTATCGTCTGAAACTCCTAATCCAAATTTGACCTCAGAAGGTTAAGCACTAGAAACAATTTACAGGGAAAACGAGAAACTGAAGCCCTTGCCTAAAGTTGAATGATTGTACTATGAAGCAAATTCAAGGACAAAAAATGTCAACGAAAGACGTTCCGTTAAAATGCTTGCATTAAATACTTCTCCTTATAAAAATAAATCAAAATCCTCAAGCAGGAATACAAAATCAAATTTTGAACCATCTACTTCCCTTGAACACAAAATTAATTAAAGTGTTACGACACAACTATGTCTAAAATGAAGAAAAAATTAACTACACAGAAAACACTTCCCAATTACTGTAGAACTGAATTCGAACGAAGATAGAAAACGAAACCAAGTTTTTGCCAATTACTAAACCACTTTCTGAGGTAACACGAGACAGTAAAACTTGTCTGCATCAGACAAATAGCAATAAAAACGTGTTCCAAGACCCAAAACACGCCATCTCGTCCAAGTAAGCTAGGCAACCTTCACTAGCTATCGTCAGTTCCAGAGAGCGAACAATAGAGGAGCATCAGCTCTGGTATTAACGACCGACAAATGACAGGGTGAGCGATTTCACATTTTATATTTACATCAATCAACCGACGCAGACGCCAAAAGCTAAAATTAAATACTGAAAAATGAACTTCCTCACAACAAGTAAGAACATAAGCAAACCCTAACATTTTCAATCACATAAAAAAGATAGCCGTTCATTGAAAGAGTACATATAAATGCTAACAAAAGAAGCTCCTCAGTTCATTCTGAGCCCTCACGAATGTGGTCTAAATTTTTCTTCAGAATATCATGTGTATTTCTGTAAAGCGATATACCTGGTAACTTCAAATCCTGATACAAATTTCTCACCAACTACATGTATACGCTATCCTAATCACGCACGTATCAAGCACACCGCTACCTACACTGTTGTAAGAACCTTATTGCCTGTCATCAACAACACATGCATCGAGATAGCAACATCTTTAAATTCAAACGGCCTCTTCAACACTGCATTATAATTTCTTCAAGAACAGTGCATGCCTTTCACAGATACCACCACTACAACCGTATGCAATTGATGGACAAAACAGATGTGCCACAAACGGCTACATTAGACCTACTGAACGGTGATGCCAACTACTCGTACTGTACAATAAGTCACAAGTTCAATAATTACCTGGAAGAAAATGGTACACTCTGGTTTGGTAAGCCCATAGGGAATAACAACTTCAAGAGAAAACTTCATCACAAAAGATGGCATGGCATACCCCAGCTAATGCTTCATTGATAACCATGATCATGACAAACGCCACGTGAAATTAAAGAAAATCCTATATACCTGCATTCATACTTCCCACTACTTACTGTATTCTTATAAACCAGGACATTTGTAACCTTTTCTATTAAAACCCAAAATTAAAACGTAAACTTTTTCTAACCTCTTTGAGCCCGCACAAACAATCACTCATTTAACACAACAACTTTTCAGACAGCAACTATAGCCTAAAACTTACCTACTACCATAAGAGCATGCATGCACTCGCTCTTCAATACAACCATGTCCATCGAACACACCCACCACCATAAGAGCATGCATGCACTCACGTTCTCAAAACCTTAAAACTATGTTCATCAAGCGCCAAGTTACGCGTGTGTCTCACCTGTGACCCCTTCTAGAGAGAAAGAAGGATGAGCCCTGCCGTGATCAGTAGAGCTCACAGACGCCGAATGCGACAGAAAGGAAGAAGCTGCCGAGCTCTGAACTGTGATGCCAGGGATGAAGGGACTGAAGGTATCCTGTAGCTGCTGCATAGTGGTGTTCGTTCTGCTGGGCTCACCGCTGCCAGCTCCCGCGCCAAGATAATCGGAGCCTGCATCTTCTGTACTACTAGAAAAACCATCCATTTTAATATCTTCACTAGATAAATGCTGTTGTTGTTGTTGCTGCTGTTGTTGTTGCTGCTGCTGTTGCTGCTGCTGTGCTAACATATCCTCGTCCTCATTAATATACTCTTCAGGTTCATTCTTAACATTATCAGGCAAGACTTCAGCAGTGGCAGCCGTAGCAGCAGCAGTAGCAGTGCTACCGCCGCCGCCGCCACCTCCCGCATCGTCCGCTATGCTCCCCGAGCGCCGCCGCTTGAACGGCTGCACGTCAGGAAGCTGAGAATGGTCGCTGCCCCTGTCGCTGTCCTCCGGCCGGCCGGGCGAGCAGGGCTCCGGGGGGTCACGAGGGGGTGGGGGAGAACTGGGCTCTGTGCAGCTGTCGCCATCCTGCCAAACCACAACACAACCCCGGAATATTAATGAAATCGCAAGGCATCATCTCATTGCGTAATATATAAATGATGTTAGTGTGATACATGTATAAATAATGCTATCAAGGGTAAATTTTGCTTGGACCTACTCAGGGAAGTACTTGGGAACTTTTATAGAACCACACATGAGCTAGGTACCATCGAGTGCAAATGCACCATGTGTCAATGTATTTTTAAGTGAATAACTAACACACAAGTCATCTAGAACAAATATTAAATGTTAGAAAATTAAATTAAAATTCAAGTAGGAATTCTGTAAGGTGTGAATAACTAAACGTTGCATCACAGATTTTTGAATTACATCTTCCATTTTCTTATTCTTTCCTCCATTATCGTATGCAATGTTCCATATATTCATCCCTTTTTTACCAATGGTGACAGAATCTATGAATTTCAAAGCCTTTACCAGTAAAATTTTCATCACTAGGTTGTGGCTCATTAATATCTTAAATATGAGATTCCATTTAGAATTGTCAAATTAGTATTTTTTTCAGAATACTTTACTGATTAATGATTTACAAATTGTTACAGTGAAAGCAAGTCAAACACCTTCACTTTAGAATACAAAATAAGTATATAAAAGAAATTGTAAGTGCAAATTACAATCAGTCATCTGACCAAAATGGCAAAAGCATATTTGCAGTACAAGTTTCCATACCAAAAAATATACACATTTAGTCTCACTTCATCCAAAGAGGGTAAACTTCATTTTCATTGGGAAAACACAAATTTAGCAACCATGTCAGAATCTTGACAATTCCACCAAACACCAAAATTGTCATGGAGTTTAATTATACAACTAAGCCCAAGCTCAAAAGTTGTAGGTTTGTCTCAGAGAAAAGTAGCACTTAGTGAAGAAATCAGAATAAGAAGAGGATGAGGAAGCAAGCCAAGTCTCACCCTCTTGTTGTCGTCCTCAGCAAGCCCTCGTACTCTGAGTGCTTCCGCAGTCTTGAGGAACGTGGCCAGCTCATTGTGTGATACGTTGACTTCACCATGGTACATAAAATCCAATATAGAACTAAGGTTGGCAAATGAGACGTCTTTGAGGAACACAATTGGGTGCTGACAAGGGTTGCCCTGCACAACATAGAGAAAAACATTTTAAACTTGACTGTAAAATGAAACAAATGATGAACTGAAACTTCTATAGCTGAGTCAACATCATTTGGTGACAGCAAGTCTTGTTTGTCTACATAATATTCATAGGGATTTAACATGGTTTAATTAGCCCGACATCATGATTCAGTACTAGCCCAATCAAACAAAATCATGAGGTGCACAAATAATAAAAATCTCTGTCAACATTTCTTGAATAAACACTAACATGTTGACCAAGTATTGGTACATATTTGTACTACTACATAAATGGCTCATTCACGTACTGGTATAGATGTATAGCATTCCAATTACTTTATTTTTTTCAATTTTAGCTTGCATTGTACAATATTACCTTGTTATATTTTTCACACTTTTCAGAAAACATAGAAATTTATTCACACAGTAAAGTTGGTTTTTCAAACCTGCTACTTACAATCTAACATAATCAATCACAGCAACCATAGTCAATGTGTTAAATTCTCCTCATTCCCTTACACTGATCTTCCACACCCAACCCATCCCATGGAACCATCTTCTACACAGAAATACAACCAAGTTGTCAATACACTATACAATGCATATCAAGATACCAAAAATGAACTTCAAAAATTAACTAGTGAACAGGTCATGTCTTTCATTTTAAAATGCTGTCTAACTAATCTATCAGAATCACATTTCAATGCATCATTTGCAAGGTTCACAACAGAATCAGCTTTTCACTTTAAAGAGCAGCATAATTAATGAATAAAAAGATGCATGAGGCACTTGAATTTTTTCACAGGTCCTAAGGATATTTGACGACTCTCACATTTTTGAAGAATTCATTCAGAAATAACTAATGTTTTTACTTAAGAACAACCCTCTTCCCCCACTCCACTTCAAGCTTGAGGCTCAGACATGCATTGTCACACTGTCACTGATCACAATGGAGCAACATGAGCACATGCTTGAGTGTACCCCAAACTCAAAGTTTCGAAGTTCTCAGTGTGGGGGATCCTAATATACTTGCTGGCAAATAATGAAAAATTATTACGGTTGAAATTAAAAAGTTAGCAAGACCTGCTTGCCTTCAACAGTTCAAGAATTTTGTGCATCAGTTTAGGATTTGATAATGATAGATATATGTACCAAGGAATTACACATAGAAGTAATCCCACTCATACGCACAAAGCAAACTATAAAAATTCGAAACATGATAAACACAATAAAGCTATCTAATTGCAAATGGGTCTTGCTTATTCACTTTATGCAAATTTTTTATTTATGTTAATAAATTATAGCTACGTGATGATAACAGCAATATAAGTCACAGCTGAAAATATTGACCAAGTGAAGTTGAAGAGAGATTTGATTAGAAAGCAGGTTATCCCTACCAAGGCACAAAGATAAGCTAGGAGCAAATTATCCATGAACCTGAAAAATTCTTTCACTGAAAGATCTGTTCATTTGTAAAAAAAAATCTTCCTGTGAAGTTTGCAACCAATTTGAATCAAGCTATAAGAAAAACCATTGCCAAAAATTTATAGAAAAGGATTTTATATCAACAATGACCCACAAAACATCTCTACTCACACCACATACAATAAGTAAATGTACCAATCCAATAATGAAAAAGGCAAGAAACATGGCTTTCAAATTACGTACTACAAGTTTCTAGAACAGTTGTGCACCTGAACACACTCACCCTCAATAAACTTCTGAAGTATGGACTGCATGCACTGAGCACCATCTTGTGAGCTTTGATCTGTCTGCCCTCACAGGCCAAAGTAATGTCGACAAAATCTTCATCGTCTCTCAAAGATTCAAACGCCGAAGTTATGTTAGTGTGAAAGTTGTTCCACCGGAGACAGAACTGTTGGTCTGCTCCCATGCTCTTCCCCCACCTCCTTGTATACTAGCTGCAAACAAACAATACAAAATCACATTAATTAACATGACCAAATGATCACTAAATTTATGCACATTTTTGGTTGCTTCCTAGCTCTACTTGAAGCTTTAAAAAAATGAGAATAAGTGTAATTTTTTCTCACAAGTTATTTTCAATTCAAACAACTCAAAAGAATAATTCAAATTTAAAAATAAGACTTAGCAAACCACTACTACTCAGATAAAAGAAAATGAACTCTTAAACTTTACAAATTCAATTTGCCGTTGTCAAATTCAGGTTCAACCGAGACATTTCCTATAAAATAAGGTAACAACAATAACCATTAAACTACACAGGATGAGGTTTCTACATCATCCAATGGTGTTATGTGCAAGGAAATGCATATAGATAGAAAAACAGGCACACATTCACATCCTAAAATAGCATTTTAACTTAACCTTTTCTTAAATAATTTTACTGGAGTAAGTGTGTGACTAAAATAAAATCATATAGCTCAATCATGCCAGACTATAATCCATCAATTTTCAGAAACCTTGCAAATAAAATTTTTACACTAAAAAATTGTACTTGATATATGAGTATATTTGTGGTCGTATGTTGATCTGCTCTATTTGAGCTGCAATTTATTTCTTTCGTCGTGACATGTCATGTATGTCACATTCAATATGATGAAATATTAAAAACTCTTCAGCAAACCAGGACCCAAAACAGAAGCACATTTCTAAATAACACTTTGTATGAAAATACTCAACAGTAACTCATTTTCTCATCCTTATTCATTTTTTATCCACTCACTCATTGCCTACTGAAATTGAAAATTTTTTGTTTTTGCCTTTGCTGTACAATATGTTGTAAACATTTCATCCCATAATAGCGCTTGAGCAAGAAGACGGCACTAGGGCACAATACCTTTACACAAGTATATTGAAAGTGTTTGGAAAAATCATGAGCACTTGAACAGGTGAATGGCTACAAAAAGCACATCAAAACATTTGAGCCAAGGTTGAACTAAGCTCTAAGCTGAATACTTCACAGGTATGGATATAAGTGACCCATGCCCATACCTATGTAAAAAGAATTTGGTATCCTAATCCAAATGTTCTCAATGAGATTAGATAAAATTTTCTCTTAGGAAGTACTGTTTATTGCATTTTACTGATTAAAATGCTTGAACCTACACACATATATACCATGCTCTCCCTGAATGTAATGCTTCTGATTGTTATTCAAGGTAAAACTCGCACCCACCACTTTCGATTATTTCTCAGATAAAAACTCACTCTTCCTACCAAGAAAACCTGTATTGTAGATACAATAATTAAACATAAACCAATGAGCTGAATAATTTATTTTACTATTTTTACATATCTCTATACAAAATGATTTACTTCCAGATATTTGGCTCATGGTTATAAAAGAACCTACCTAAATTGCTGTTTCATCCAGATAAAAATTAAAACTGAACTTTTTTCAATGAATTTAAATTGAGATAGCTTTAAACATCTTCAAGTAAGATATTTCACGTTACTATGAAAATTTTTCCACCAATTGAGCCATCTATTTTATGTTATTTTTATTCAATATTCAAAATCATTAATAAATTTGAACATGATTACTACTGCCATTAAGTAAAGGCCAGTACTAAACAAAGAGCCATCTCAACACTTTATTTGAGTGGAACTATGAAGTAGAACATTTTGGATTCTCTAGCAAGGCCTGCAGACAACTACACAAATTTTCTATAAAGCTGTCAGCAAGATATAAGATACCAATAAGACAATCAACAGAGCAATTTGATTCAATAGAACACAGGCTTCTATTGTAAAAAAGCCCTAAAAAAGAAACAAAAACTAAAATAGAAATAATTTGAGAGAACAAAATTCAGTCAAAATCTAGAGATAAACCTTACCTAACTAATAATCATAGTGAACTGATCAGACGCTGTGTCTGGATGAGTTACAGAAGTCATGTTAATTTCATTCATTCAAATAGGAATTTGGCTGACAAGTTGGAGTACTGTACACTCAATAAAATAGGGGAAAAAAGGATTAAAGCCATTCTGCTTTCAAACTGTGTTCAATAATTAAAGAAGCACTATTTTTGGCCACCATATAACAATTGAAATTATGAATCGTTTTGCATTAATGCAAGATCAAGATGATAAAATTGTGAAAGGGCATCCTGAATCCTGAACTGGAATAATGCTTTCAAAAGCATACAACTTGATTGGCCTCTATGGCTGAACCAAAAAAATGTTTGGAGCCAAAGATATACAGTTTAAAAATATTTAAGTTCTTAAAAAGCCTAAATCAACAAACCAAGAAGCAAACAATGAAAGACACAACTGCAGCTTCCTTTAACAATTCTTCCAAGTCTGCCATTCAACCAGCTTTGTTCGGATATTTTTTGTAAACTGTACAACTTCTTCAAAACATATAAACAATTTTATCAGCAAAACAAATCATGAAACAACTATCATCAAGATTTTTTTTTCATTTTTTTTTTTCAATACATAAAACATAAATGGAAATGCATCACTCAAAAAGCTCAGACAGACATTATGAAGTAACAACCTGCAGTGAAAGAGAACTAAATCCTGAGTGCAATTTTAGGATTGATGTATCAAAATTAATAGAATAGTTTATAAAATTTATAAATGAGTCATAACAGTAGTTTGTACTTAGCAACATGTAGAATGGAGTAGAGAAAACATTGTTTGGGCAAAAATATGGAGTCTTATATGCAATTTTTGGCCAAAGGTTGTAATCCTTACAAAATACATCAATTGATTTGCAAAAATTCAATTTTATTTTCCACACTTGCTATGATTCAATAAAATCTAACATTTGGAAAGTAGCACACAATATTTGTGAAACAAAAGCACTAGTGATTCAGTACTCCAAGAAGGAAATAAACAGTGCACAAGATCACAAGGCTAGAATTCCAAGCTGCTCACTACTCTCAAAGGTGCTTCAAACTAAATCAAGACAGTTCAAGTTACTTCTACATTCCACCAGCATACTACAATTTAAATAATGTGTTTAACATAAGCAATATAGCAGTAGATTGTTTCTTAAGGCGATTACAATAGACACATTTAAATTTAGCAACTTGTGGGCATGACCGAATAAGTTCAACGCTATTTAAAGGAGTTGAGTGTGTTTAACCTTGTTGCCGAGTGTACACAGCACATACCTACAAAATTGTACAAATTAAAATAAATAAAATTTTGAACAGAACATCTTCAGCAATTCACATGTTAATATTAACGACTAACAAAAAAAATAATTTCATTGAATCATTGTTCTTCTTATGGCGTTAACTAAACGGTTAAGAGCAATGAAAAATATCAAAAGCAATTTTCAAAAATATCGTTTCGACTGCAGTAGACGGTTAGAAATCGCACACGCCACACGATTAAATCATCCACTTCAAAACTCAATATCCGTAAACATCATCAGGTAGCGCGCAGCATAATGTCATAAAATGATTGAAAATTATGAGAATTATACAAAATTTTCACTAAGAATCATCAAAAATTCTACTTTAATGACGTCATTCGAGAGAATGCGTCCCAGAGGCTAAACGCAACATCGTTGCCACCTCGCCGCGCACATCGCCGCAAGCACCCAAGCAGCCACCCCCACCCCCTCCCCTCTACGCTCACGTCTACTTGGCAATTTTATTTACAGCTTAAATGCAATATGTACACAGTTCTACTTGATTTCATCCTGGATAAATAATTCTCTACAGTAAAATTTAATACAGTTAAAATATTATAAGATCAAGATTTGTCAAAAATGCTTTCACAATGAGAAGACGGCTGCTTCTTGAGGGACGCTTCAAGCAAAAATTTGGAACGGTAGACAGTACACGAGCGACGGGATAGAAATTTGCTTCTAACTTGCTGAAGTAGGTCTGATCACCTAAGAAAACAAGGAGAACAAACTTAGTATTTTCTATTCACCAAGAAAATTATACAAAATACTTCGTGCACTGCATAGGTCAGGTAACATTCCAAAATAAGCAAGAAACTCACATATCACAGCCTGACAGGAACGTGCGGGACGCTTGAAAATGGCGTAGAGCGGTGGGGCGGCGACGCTGCCATACACAGATCGATACGAGAGTAATCCAAAGTCTCTAAAACAACCCTACTTTTATTAATAAATCGTAACTCAGTCACGAACTTTGACAAATAACACGAAAAAATTGGAAATTATAATAAATGAAATGAAACATTTGCTACTATTTCATAATTATTTCGAAAATCATCAGGAGCAACTCGTCAACCAAGATCGAAAAATTTCAAGATGACTGCAATTGGACCGTTTATGTTTAATATTCAAACTTTATAAACATTATTTCGTTCAATTTATGGGAAAACGCAATCAAGATATTACAAAAATTACTCATGGTAACCGATATGACGCACTGGTAGAGAAACATAGAAGTACTCAAGCATTTAGCACATATATGTATCCAGGTTACTATTTACTTGCATCTTGTCAGTATTCAGATTTAGGATACATTCAAAGTTATGAAATGGAAATCAAACTCGAATTAGGAAGAAACAATTTCCTAAACTTTAGTGTATTTACCGAGTTATTCCAACTGTACCCTAAAACAGCAAAGTTGTTGCGTGAATGCGTTGGTATTGAATGATGTCAATATTCAATTCTCAATGTTTGGAGATCCTGTTAAGAAAAATTGTATAGCAAGCTTGTACGAACGCTCTTGATCCCAAGACCTAAGTCAAAAATGACAGTGAGCATTTTGAAAATTGAGACATATTCAATTTTTCAAAGGAAGAGGCGTTTTCTAAAATTTCAATACGTTCAAGAAAATAACACCAGGAAACAGAGAAAGTACGTGACAATAAAATATTTCGTTGTCACACTTCATTTCAAAAAGTTGGAAGTTTTTAAACAATTTGCTGTTTCTCAAAGTGACTTCTATGTTTAAGAAAACGGGAATTTTGTATTACGCAAGTAAACGAAGGACGGGAGATGTAAAATTAATTTCTTCCTTTCTCTGCCGTGAGCAGCTTTTTCGTCGGAGCAGAGTCCCTATGATAGAATTATTACCGTTTGAATTTGACGTTAAAACTCGATACTTCCATTAATAACTCCACCAAACCTTGAATAAAAAATCTTTTTCCATTCGAAATATTTTTTAACAAGCGCAAAGACAGTTTACAAGTCGCACCGATAGGCTTGCATTTACGTTGGCAGAAAATCGCAGATTGGTCGGCCATGGATGTGCCTGGTAATGATTTCACAATTGTTGCTTGATTGAGGGTTCGTAAAAGGCTTTCTTGTTGAAATTCCTCAATCGTTGAAGGTGTTATCGCCACAGATACCACACTCTAGGTTCGAACTTTTTATCCAGGCAAACAATAACTGCAACAGAACTACTTCAGAATTAATTATAACTTATCTTCCAAAAGGCAAATAAATTTATCGATTTTAACTGAAGTACCAGAAATAATTCGGGCTTCGCATGCCGAAAAGATTATACATATCCGAGTTACCAAACAATTCGTTCCTTACTGAGAATACAACATTGCAGATCCCTTTCCGTCAAGCGTTCAAACGCCGTAATTTCTTCGAACATCATTTCCTAACATGAAGTAAAATTCCTTAATTCATGAAGCATGACATAAATTCTCAATGAATATTTCCCAAGAATTATGTCAGGCTCTCAGCCAAGCATGCGGAGCCACTTTCAAGAAAATCTTATAAGAAAGATCGTTATATAAAGCCTTACGAGCTTCGTGTGTCTTGAATCAGTCGATGCAAAAATGCAGCGTCCCAAAACTTCTACTCGTAAATTACGTTCAGATCCATACAGTGTCGGTCCAATGCCAGCAATAGGAAGGTTTCCTTACCGAGATAAGGGAAAAATACGAGCATGAATTTTGCCTCATTTTACTGTAAGAGGATCAAAGATTTGCCATTACTTCTAGATGGACTTGCTGGTCCAGAGCTTCTGTTCATCATCTCTGCGTTACTATATCGGTCAGGGTCCCACTGCAGTTACCTGGAACAGATCAAGACATTATTTTCATCAACAATGTAAGTAGGTTCAAGACTCGAAAAACGACAACAAGGATCTACAGTGCGGAAATAGAAGGGATCGTTTGCTTTAAGCAGCATAAAATGGGGAATTTATGCACAAGGTGCTCTTCCACACAGAATAGCCTACACATTGAAATGGCAAGTTAGGAAGGAAAAAACAAGACAAAAATGGCATAAAGCAAAGAAGTGAAACAGACACAAAAGCTAGTCTATCTATAGCTGAAGTAACCTAACCAAATCTCCCTCAGGCACGTCTCCACAGCACAAGCTTGACAAACCTAAAATGGGGCAATTATTACTGAAGCCAAATCTCAACATTAAATCTCATGGAATACCGACAGCACGGAGTCGGTATTCCATTTCTATTTAAATATAAAAAGGCGTAAAATGAGTGTTAGATCTACAGCAATGATCAAATAATTGAAATACTGGAAAGGCGTGGTTGCGCAACTATTCCTAATTCAGAGTTTAGAGGAAATAAACGTTCATACCGAGTGATAAAAATCGCCAGAAATGAAACTATACTTTTTTCTTCAATTTACAACCAGGATGACGAACATGAGGCAAGTACAAATAACTTTGCTAGGGCGCTCGAAGCGTTAAAAATGACACTCATCAATTCATGGGAGAATTCTAAATTAATCCTTCACCTTAAAAAACAAACAAACTTTCTATTCCAACTTCACGTCACCTGACATTTTACTTCAATCTAACCAGCAATTTTCTTCCAATCTAATCATAATTAACTTTATCGCAAGTTGAAAGGTTTCCTTTCTTAAAGGAAAAGTAATCTACGCCACGCAAATGCCTTCAGTGACGATAATTGATCCAATGAGGAAACAAGTGGAGCAAAAGAAATATGATTAATTTTTCCAACTATTCTTCCTTTTTTCCTCGTGGCAGGAAATGTGCTACAGACCAGATCTTCTTCCCTAACACTCGAAGTATTCTCTAAATTATTACATAGTGTTATGTATGAGGCTTGTCGAAAAGTGGCATTTGATACAGTGACATTGGCCAGAACACTTGAATCATTTGTTTCAAATTACTAGTGAAAAGATTTCCCAGATGCCGTATCCTGATATACTTGCGCACGAACACAAAGCAGTTAAAAAACCTGTATTTCTGCCACAGACCAAATCCAAATCAAAGCATGATGAACAGATGGCGCTTTCCTAGTACAACTAGTATAGATAACTTGTGTACACGGACCGTCAAAAAAGTCAATAGAAAATATTTTTAAGAAAGTGCGAAAACTATTCAATTAACACAGTCGTTGTATAAAATAATGGTATCTACCTCGCTTAATTTTCCCGTAAGGAATTGAGTAGAACTTGTGGTTTAATACTTTAATCGAAAAGCAAGTGAAATGCCTGTAACTCTCTTTCGATCATCAAAAAACGTACTTTTCGTTGCTATACATGCAAAATTTGATGGTTTAATTCTCCTATTTTTGCAATCTAATGCAGGAAGCCTGATGCAATAGATTCAAACATTCAAATGAACTTACAATGGTATTAAGACAATGCAGTTTTTTTGAGACAGAAATTAATGATCCTTCCACGTATTTAAGGTCAGATAAGATCTTTGTTTAAGCCTCCATAACTGCAACAAAGGCATTCCATAAAGAGGAAGGATGAAGGAACAATTTATGATGGCATTCAATGAAACACAAACTATACCCAAAGGTGTGCTCCCGCACAAGATCTCCTGCGCACAGAGACGGTAAGTTAAGAAGGAAGGCTATGAAGCAATGAAAGTTGAAGGAGAAAGTTGAAAGAGGCACTGAAAAACAGGACAGCAGTGAACTGAAAAAAAGGTGTCCTTAACAAAATAAAGAATATTTCATTTCAACAAAAAGAAAGCCATCTTAACTCTCAGCTTAGTTTCATGAAGTGGGAGTGCTCATTCCCATAAATACAACAGTCTGCCCTCAAGGGGAGTAGAAGTTAAGAATGACTTAATTCTGAGTTAGTCTAACTGAAGCCAAGCTAACACTTGCAAAGATGCGTAATATAAGATCAATACAGGAATATCAACCACTACAGCAATGAAGTTCATGGATAGCAATGAAAACTAGTCAAACAGAAATATTTAGGCCCTAAAACTGACATGAATAATAAGGTGTTATGTACAGGGGCTGCTACTGGAGCTCTAGGCAGACTTCTTCTTGAGCTGGTGACGCAGCATGAAGAATGGAGCACCAAAGCCAGACCCGAAGAACAGGAAAAATCCAAGGGAGAGCGTGTACTTGTTATTGATGCTGAACGGCAGGTTCTGTAAATAATAACACAGATTAGCTTCAATATTACTTCACACAGAACTAAAATTCTGAAATAAATATGTAACTCACATTAGTTGGTTATAAGCATGCTAACCACAACGTAAGTGTTTTCCAAAGGGAGAAAGGATGAAGGCACCACTTGGATAAGAAAATGGGGAATTTATGCACGCGTGCTCCCATGCAAGATCCCTGCACATAGAAACGGCGAGTTCATGAAACAAGATACAGTAGATGTTGAAGTAAAAGGTGCTGAAAATCAGGACAACAGTGGACAAAAATGAAGGATGGTCTACAAAATATCAATAGTTATTTCTATTCCAAGAATTAGTATGACCTACCAAACCTTCGGTTTTGATCCTCAAATCTTCCTTTTGGACATGCTTCTTATTATATCATAGAATTAGGAGAAGTTTTCCAAAATGTATTGCATGGTCCCAGCCATTCAAAAAATTAAGTTTTTCCTACATATTACACTGATGTAAAAAGCCCAGGAAAAATGTTTATTTTCAAATTTAAGCAGGTAAAAGTTCAACCAACATATTAAACATCCAAGAGTTCACAACCAATCAAATTTTGAGACACAGGCTAAAAATAAGATATTCCAGTAATATTTAGCTAAATTCTTGGATGAACAACTGCTTCAAATGCTTTTATAAGATGTTTTGGGGTAATGCAAAAGCTTATAGCATAACTATTTCAATAATAAAAATTTCAAAAACTATTTTAAACTGTAAACCTGTGAAGAAAACTAATTTTTCCTACCAAGCATTAAGATTTGACAAAAATTACATCATTACATGTATATTTTTAGCCTGATGATGTTTGAACATCAAAACGTTGCTTTTCATAGAATTCATAGGTAGTACATTTTAACTATTGACAGTGTTCCAATAAAAATTACATCAAAAATATATTATTGCAGCACCAAAAATTCCATTGGGACTAGCATAAATAACTGCATTTGAAGGCCATTTACTTATTTGAATTCTATAATATTACCTATGAAAATAAAGCTTATTTTAATACTTTTAATGCACAAATAGATAAAACGGTTGACTTACTATGCTTACAGTCCTAAAACCAATTTCTATGACAAATACACAATGGGATTTACTCCAATAGCAAGGTAATAACAGAAACATTTTGAACTAAATACTTTCTACAGCTATGTTTAATCTAGAGTTAAGCAATTGAAATGTCACTAGTAAAAATGAAAAAACTCAAGTCCCCATCCGAAGTATCAGTTGGGGCAGAGCGCAACTGAAAACAATTAAAATGTGCTTTAACCCTGACTAAAGCTCAATTCATAAATTAACCTGAAGCTTTAAATAACAAAAACTTAAAGCCAGTAAAATTTAGTTCCTTTTAGTATTTTAATTTGAAATGTACAATAAATACCTACAAAATTATTTAAGGGCTCAAAAACACTAATACAATATCTTAGAACCTCTACCATTCAATGCAAAGAAACAAAAAGATCACACACTGTCACAC
This sequence comes from Platorchestia sp. MABIK, assembly GCA_014220935.1. NCBI lineage: Eukaryota > Metazoa > Arthropoda > Malacostraca > Amphipoda > Talitridae > Platorchestia > Platorchestia sp. MABIK. The sequence continues at coordinate 118 of JACJUY010000717.1, read as the reverse complement.
TAACATCAAATTATTATTAACTCTACTACTGCATAACCTTTACTTTCCATTTTTTAAATTTTGGGATCAGCAAAGACAATTTCAATTTTTGACCCAAGCTTTCGGCTAGATTAGCTCT
>JACJUY010000716.1:137552-198088 GCA_014220935.1 Platorchestia sp. MABIK | reverse complement strand
TACTAGCGAACACTCGTGCGCTTCTCGTAACTCTGAGAAGAAGACGGGCGAGTATATAGAATACGACTTCCCTGAGAGCATCGCGTTGCGCTGGAGGAGCCAGTTTACAGTCTCGCCTCATGACGGCTGCATCCCTCCCGCTGGGGCTGGCACTTATTTCAATCAGTGTGCAGTTGACTAGAGACCTCAGTTCGCCATGTCGCAAGAGGGGGAGTCAGGCGCGTCCAGCAAGCAGTGAAGGCCGCTATAGCAGGCGTCCGTGTTAACACTCAACCAGCACGAACCAAGACCACTAACAGCACCACGAACCACCAGCACCAATAACACGCACTGCTAACACCACACACCAGCACCACGCACCATCAGCATCACGCACCACTAGCATCAGCAACACACACCACTAGCATCAGCAACTCGCACCACAAGCGTCTTCAACAGGGGCCATCAGCACCACGCACACCACCACGACACACAACACACTCAGCCCCCTCCCTCCCTAGAGCGACTGACAGTGCGAGAGTCAGGGTCGCTTCAGCTTTCCAGTTCACCACAAACAGGAGAAATTGTAGTTTGCGGGAGGCCGAACACTCAACTCAGAAAATCTTCAAAAAATGGAACAATAACGCTTGTTTTTTGAGAGAATTATTAGTGAGAATAAAGAAGTACAGCAGAAAATGTATGACCTGGGTTTGAGATTAAAATGATGTGTACAACAATTCAAATAATAAACGTTGGCCGAGGAAACCTTCATTGCTTCCAAAAATAACTGAAAAGCTTCCAAAAATAACTCTTCGATATTAAATGTTTCCGTCGTCTTGAACTGCATTTACGAGGAGAAAGAGCACGAACAAAATATCTAGTTTCAGAATAATACGAATTTCACTGCAAAAATCATCATTTTCCACGAAAAGGCTTTCTATACAAAAAGATCATTATCGATGAAAAGACAATTTTCCATAAAAATTATCATTCATCACAATATGCCAATTTTCCACAAAAATGGCTGTAGAAAAAATTACTTTAATCACGAATGCGCTTTTTATTTGAAAATACTTATTTACTACGAAAACGATTCTCGTGTTACGTAAATGACAATCAAGAAAATAAATATTACATGCTATGTTTGTATCTAGATGGGAGAATTGAATTCGGTGCTTGTAAAACCTATCAAAACCATATTACCTTCAATTTCAGTAGGACATTCATCAATGTAAAGTGCAAAAGTAGTGAGCATAACTGATCAATTAGAGCTCATGAATATTGCGTGTTCCTTGAGAAGTGCTGTGCCCTGAGACACCCAGACAAACGTCTCCACACCTCACAACGCATGAGCAAGGCAAGCTCACATACCAGGGCAAAAATTCAGCGTCAAACGGTGTCAGGCATTGATCTGGGAAAACGAGGCTAGACTGACAACTCTTTGTCATTTTACACAGCTTAATTTATGTTATTATTATTATCCTCCTGGTTTTAACTCTTACTTTATGTTACAACTTATGGAAATAATAGTGAGCGACTAGTGAACTTGACGTTATCATAAATTGCCCAGCAAAATACGACTCTTGAAAGCCATTTTTCGATCCACTTTCATCTTACGCTCCGTCGAATAGAAGTAAGAGTTATTAAATAACAGCAATAATGATAGTTAAAAGTTCTGAGGGAGTAGGCGACGAGGAGAGTCACGCACGAAGTGTATGGGGTGATATGACGCCTGCACGACACAGCTCAAGATACGCGCAGAGCTGAGCTACAGCGGGGGCCGCTGGGATGGCCAGGCTATCATCGTAAACCGACGGCCAGCCTCCATAACACAGGTGAGCCTTGTTCGAAGTCTTCTACATTAATAGTTATTGCTCTAATGCTCATGACATGTACGCTCCAAGAAGATTTAAAGACCTTTTATGGGAAGCCAGTTCATAATAATTATAGATATTTCAAAGTTTGTCAAATAAAGTGATTCAAAAGGGTTTAATTTCGGTGACAAATTTCCCTATTACGCGCACGTATTTCAGTTGCACCTCATTAAACGTTACTTGTATTAGCATTCCATGATAGTTGACTCTGTTTACTAGTTCATTAACCGAAGCTTTATTGCAACAAACTACAATTACTATTCCATTTACCTTTCAGTAACAAATTGAAAGTCATATCATGAGAAATCAGAAGATCATTTGAGTTTCTTCACCAAACGACACATTTTGAGAGCATTATTTCGTCACCCATAAATTCAGAATACTAAATAATGTCCACGTTTAGGAAAGTTTCTCTGTCTGAAGTTTTTCGCTGGAACGTTCGTCGACCACGGCTTAATTGGTTTCTTTGAATAAAGATTTAACCGAATTCAAAGCTACTGTGGCTTCCTCCTCGTCAACTTGAAACCAATCTGCGAAACGCTCGAAAATTGCTCAGAAGATTTGGCTTATTTTCTAGTTTTTTCTTCACATTCGATCAGTATGGAATTTCAGCCCAACCTGTACGAATGTGCGTTTGCAACGCTGCTGTGATGGTACGGCGCGTCAAGACGTCTCAATGCATTTTGGAATTGCTTTATATTGCATTTGACACTTCGGCCACAGTCTTCATATGCATTTTGGCAAAGCTGACTAAACTGCGTTGCAGCACGAAGTTCATCCTGTGTGCGAAAAACCTTTAAGATGAATTTCATCAGCCTTTCTATTAACCTCCTCAGGGAGCTCCCTGCTGAGACATGAGGTGTTTTTGATAACGGTATAGATAACACATGCAATACAGTGTTTGAAATATATCAGTTTCCGAAAACTTTCAGTGAAAGCCGGGATCTTAATAAGGAACCATAACAAGCGCTTGTCCACTTGACAACTTCGTTAAAATAACCATCACTTATGGCATCAGAAGTGGAAACATCCTAATACAAAGCGGAAAACATTCTCAAACACTGAAGTTGGTTCGAATGGCTAGGTGTCAAGTTCCAGTGTCATGAGACTCTCCGTGCATCGTAAATCACACGTTTTCTAGTCATCAACCACGATGTACATCAGCACTAGAGTTTACTCTCGAATTCACCACCATACGCTGTGAGCATCCCGATTGTCGTGTCATTTATAAAAATACAAAAATTGGGTTGAAAATCCAGTGGGGAATAATGAAGGAAATGCAATAGCTCAAATATACTCAAACATAAAATGACGTGGAGAATTATTTACATAAGAAAAAGGTCGAACATAGATCATTCGCGTAAAGGTATAGGCTATATTTGTATGGGTATACCTTGCTCGCAGATTCTCATTACCGATAATAAAACGGATGTGCTCGACTGTCTCGAGCGCACTGCGTCTGAACCAAAAGCAGCATTAATATTCTTCAGTATATTCGTGCTCTTTCACTGTTCTTCTGCATGATGAAGCGTGCAATCTCACTTTTGATTTCTTTTGGATATGCAAAATTTTCTATGATTTTTTATTCGTTCAAAAATCATAGCGAGTCATTTAAACTTTAAATTACTGAAAATTGCACCTTAGAGAGTGTCAGTTACCATCTTTATTCACCTTCCTAATTTCTCACTCAGCTAGGTTAGGATCCGACCTGATAAACAATTGGTAAATTATGAAGCAGCCATCATTAAAGCCACTTCAAAACTGATATCGGGCTCGCGGATGAAAGCAAATAGCTGAAAGCAGCTCCAAATTGAATACTGCACGTCGTCAAATATGACCAGTTGTGTGTGCTTCGGTCGGCGATCTTTTACTCAAAACCCTTCGCAGCCATATGCTCTTCCAGATTACCTACGTATGTCCTTCTTTACTAAAATAACGGATCTCCAGCACTTGCAGCACTTAATTGTCCATAACTGAGACAGATTAGATTATATGTTAGTTCAAGCTTCCCTAACCGCTAAAAATAAGAGCATTTAGACGAAAGGAAGGAGGAATGCATCATTTGGTATGGAGATAAGGGCATGCGGAATCTATGTAGAAGGAGCATACCATAACTGAGACTGCAGTGAATGTTGATGAAGTCGGTTTTGATAAATTGTTGGGAGCAAAAACGCCTCACACTGCCGTACCATATGGTGCTGATTTGAAGACGTGGACGCATCATCATGCAACTACTCTAATGCGTGATTTTCATCAACGTTATTGAACCAATGCAGCCGTTATGATGGGGAAACTAACTTAATTAAACCCCAGTGACAGAAACGCGTTATAAAAGCATCCAAAAAGCAAATATCGTAACAGCAAGGCTTACCCCCCAACTCAACTGTTACAACGATATGAATTCATTGAAAATACGGCCCCTAGTTTTCTGTACTAAGTGTATTTATTCGCCTCAATGGCAACATGCAAGACATCCCAGGATGCGGTTGAACCGCAGTTGTGGTCGTGGTGGTGGCTACGCACATTTCTTCAAACAAACTCATGTTGCGTGATACCAAACTATCACAAACTTCTGTCCAAAAACATCTGACTTAAGCATTTTTCTGCCGTAGAAATTTGTAGGCGAGCTTTTAGAACAAAGGAAATACTCGACACGCCGCGTAAAGTTTCCTTTCCTGTCCGTGGGAGTGTACTGACAAATATTCTTTCTATTTAGAGCAATCAGACTTCTATTGACGATGTCCCTTTGACAAATACGGCTCTTTTCCGCTCCAATACCACAAGCCACACACACGCTGTCTCCAGAGTTCGAAAGGAACAGACAAACCGATGCGCACTAAACCGTTTTTGTTATATTTTCTGAATTTAATGTTTCTTGAAAGATCGTGAGGGAAAACGTACGGCGATCCCAATTCTAGGAATTAAAATATAACCTTTGATTATTAACTTCAGGGAAGAAACTCTGGATGTGATTCCTTCAGATGTAACTTATTTCAACACCAAACGTCAAAAATTTTGAGCTCACTCCCTTTGCAGGATAAATTTTTCAAAGCTATGAATGCATGAAGGCTTCAAAAGACACAGTACGTCACAGGAGCGTCGACCGCAGGGCTTGCTGACCCCAATTCGCGACTTGACTCTTCTGAGAACCGCGGGTTGAAGAACTTCTTGTTCAGACAAGATCTATGTTAAGTACCTTTCACTTACAAGCATGCAATCTTATAATATGCTAAGCGATACAAGGCTAACTTGAGCGATGGGTCGAGTTGAAAAAGTGTAATTTCTCCACCACACGATAGAATTGGACTTCGTTAGTTCTTTGCAGTTCAACACAATTGGAATCTTACGATTAATCGCAGTAATACCACTTATTCAAAATCACACATTGGATAACCTTTCAGAGCACATTTTATAATGATGATTAAACCAATAACACTGAGAGGTAGTGATGCTGAAAAATATAACAGATTTATCACTAAGAATCTATCAACAAAAAATTAATCCTGGTTATTATGGCAGAAAAACGTAACCATTTCATGAGATTGCACCATGCACTGTGAAAGATTATAGTGAAAGTCCTCATGTGTGAACGGTCTTAGCCATTCGATTAAAATGAAATGAACAGATAATTTAAGCTCCTCTAACTACAGCAAAGGTGTTCCCAAGAAAGGAAGGAGGAAGGAACCATTCAATATGGAATTTAGAAAACGGGGGAATCATTATTTTATTATGGGGTTTTTTAGTTTATTACCTCCAACCCGCCGTGTAAGCAATCTCAAGAGAGCGAAGTGAAGAGACCACTGAACCTGTAGAAAACGGGGAATCTACGCACAAAGATACCCTGTGCATACCCTGTGGGATACCCTGTGCATAGAAACAGTAAGTTAGGAAAGAGGAGAAAGAAAAAACAAAGAAAACATAGTTAGAAGGCATAAAAATAGAAAGAGGCAAGTGGGCACGAAAGACTAAGTCATAAAGGCCTTTCTATAGCCAAGGAAACCAAAATATTATACCACTTCGGGCGCCAGTAGCCTAGTACTAATAGCTGAGAACAAACTTAACAAACACAATCATATAGCTCACCCAACACCCGCCTGAAGGGAGGAAACAATGAATCCATGCACAAGGTGTGTCGTCCCAACATCGTGCTTAGCGCAACAGCACGAAAGGAAAACGTTTATCAAACAAGATCAAAGCAAGTTGAAGAAGAAAGTAACAGATGCTAAAAAAGAATATCAGTTAATGGAAAGAAGATGTTCCGTAACAAAAGAATGGTCAATTTTTATTTACAACAGGCAGACCTACCTAATCTTGAGCTCGAGACCTCGCATCTTCCACGTGAGAGCGCCAATTCCCATAAAAACCATTCTTGTATCCTCCGTGAGGGGTCAAAGAAGTAAAGATGATGAACCTTCAGTTTAAGGAATTGCAGACTATTGTTGCGCAGCAGCCATAAGGATCACACCGCAGTGAAAGACTAAAGCTTCAAGTGACTCTTTGCCATTCGTTAACGAACGCTTCCCTGCCTCATATATGAAGATGGGTGTTATTGTATTTATAAAAGTTTTGAAAGTTTTCGAGTCTACTGAACGAGGATGAACGATCGTCAACCAAGCGTCACAAAACATTTATTCGCGTCAAAAGCGTGAGCAACAGACTGAAGCCAAAGTACTAGCGTCTTTTTTCTAGAAAACAATTATTGGAGTTTTAAAATGAGTTAACCCCATTGGCTGTCTAACTCCCGTTTCGCTTTCAATCTCTGTGAAGGAAGGAAGACGAAGGTCAGCCGTCTTGTCTCTGCTCAGCAACGCGGCATTTGTCGAAGTTGAATGATGAGTTGAGTGGGTAGACCCATCAGTCAAGACACGATCGCAACAGCACGCCGGCCCGCCATATTACTGTCTTCCGAGGCACGCGAGACTTCAGAGCGCAGGCCTCCTCACTGCCAATTGGGGCAGCGTGCGGGCAAACAACAAACTTTAATGACATAATATCAGGCCCGTAATTACCGCTTGCCATGCTCCGCCGCATCGATGTCGAGACGACTACGACTTCAAGGCTCGGATAATCAAGCCATTCATGTCAATGCTGAATTTCAGGCCATTCATGCTGAGCAATAATTCTAGTTAACCTCAATACCGTGTAGTACCATGAAAATCTCAGTCTAGCCATTATAGTCTTAGTTTGGTAATTACTGACACTACACATTCTGCATTTTTGAACCATTTCCACATTGACGGACACAAATTTGAGCTGTAAGATTCTAGTGTCGGTTCGATTGATATTTATATCCATTTTATTTATCGTCGCATCACTACTTCCCACGCCGTACACACGCATCATCGAAAGCCGATAGGAAACTTTTCAAGCCAAATCAGATAGAGGGTAAATACACACTAGCGTTGGAATACAAGCAATGCCGATTTCAGTATAGTATTACTTTGCTGTAATCTGCTGAAAAATCTTAGGGACCTCCAGCAACTGATGTCACCAAATTCTTCTGTGCTTGTTGGAAGAAGTTCTTCTAATACCATCATCTTCTGGCGCTTAAAATTTTCTGTAGATCAATCAGACAGCAGTTTGGTGACCGGAGTGTTGCATTGAGCCATATCCAGCAGCCATGATTAGGGATATGGACCAGAACACAATAGAGCAATTTCAACATCACCTGGCGAGTATGACAGCGGCATCTTCGAGATGAAGAATTCAGGCTTGAGGTCTAGCGAGGAGTAACTTTGACTTGTCAGAGTTTCTGCCAGGAGAAATGCAACGGAGGCCAGCAAAAATTCATGGCTGCTCTCAGAGCATGAGATAAAGTTTTGGCTCAGGCACTCAGGTTCCCGAGTGCGGCCCAAACCCGGCAGTTAAAATACGCCATTTATTTCGAAAAAACATGAATTCTAATATTATTAACATTATATCATTATTCGCTCATGAATATATCCTAAAAGGAAACACAGTATAGCATGACCATCTTACAGAACTCAGGGAGAGTCTTAGTTACGGAAATTTTTGTCCAAGCGTCTCATTATTTCGGTAGTGAATAAATTTAAATTTTTTTGTACTAATTGAAAAGTTTTAAAATCAGTTTTTGCTAAAATTTGACAGAATTTTTAATTAAATCTTTGATGAAAATAATGACCCCCTATAGCTGTGCGCCACATTTTTGGCGTTTCAGCAGTTGTTTAAACCCCTTCTTGCATTTGAACTACCTCATCTTATTCCAACAGAATCATCCGCGACATGTGAGCCTCTCGTGGAGACAAAAATTAGAGGGAAGGAAACAAAAAATGAAGTGTACACTCTCATACCAGTGATAGACCACAGAGAACGCAGGCCTCTCCTAAAAAGCGACAAAATATCGAAAACAATTAAACTGAAAACAAAGTTCGTGCATTAAGGGATGCTGCGCCTCATTAGAGCAGCAAGGGTCACAAATGATCGAAAATCCTAAAATCCTCAAGTAAACAGAAGAAGACGAGCACAGTTAGCAAACCATAACCTGGATAGGACTAGGATTCATACTTATCCAAAAGGAAAGCCAAGTTGATAAAATGAATTGAAGGAATTATTTTTTCGTAGAGCATCCATCAGAAAAATCTCATTAGATGTAAAAAGCTAATTTTATCAATAAATCCTCGAATGAATATCGGTCTCATAGCTAATCTCACTGCAGCAGTACACTAAAAATAAACTTGAAAAACTGGCTATTCAGCAGGCACCACGCCAGTAAAATAATTCAGGATTTTCCAACTACTTCCTGCAAACGAATGAAGCTGATACGAATGAAAATACACAACAATACAAAGAGAACGACGCGTGTAACAAAACTCAACTGAAATCACAGGAAGACTCTTTGCGTGACTAAAGCCTCGACAGAAACCGCCGTAAAAAATGAATAAACTTGACTTGAAACGCATAAATACATAACAGTTTGATGTCCTCGAACGCGGTAAGTGATATTTTGTCGACAGTTTTACTTTAAATGAGAAAATGCTTTTCTAATAGTTACAGTGAATCGCTGCAAGGCTTTACTCTGAGTAAAGAGAGTTTATGTGAGAGTTGCGCTTATTTTCTGCGACTGCTCATCAGGAAGAATGACCAGAAAATGGGTTTGAGGAACTGCTAATAAGATGATTACATTCAGGTTCTCAAACACGGGGCGTTCAAAGGAAAACCATTCTCAAAGCGCAGACTAAAACTGCGATGATGCACAATGCGTGACAAAATGATTTGTTTTATAAACAGCGGCACGAGAAGAGAGCAGTATTTGGTCAAGCGAGGTGAGGGAGACGTTGTAGTAATCAGTTTATAGCACAGTTCCTGGACCATGGGGCGAATTCATTTACCACAAAGCAGCCATGAGATGTCCTATTTTGAAAAATATCAGGACTACGGATAGCATTAAAGTGTTTCGATTTCGCTGCATCAATTGAACTATTTAGAGGAAAAGATGATAGGCAATACAAGCTGATCACTGTACGAACAAAATTAGAAATTACCACAATGTTAAAAATAGATTCCGAGTAAATTGAGTCTGACATAATCATACAAGCTTAAAAAATACGCAGATTCGATAAGTCAGTCTCCATTACCAAAACAAAGGTGCACGTTCCAACAAAGTGAAGGAAGGTATATTTTAGTTTGGAATTATGGGAACAGGGAACCTATGACAAGGTGTGTCCCCACACCCTGCGCATAGAAACAGTAAGGTTCAAAAAAGTTTTTGAAACAAGATGAAGTTGAAAAGAATAATAATTTGGGCAGAAAAACAGACGGCAAAGAACGGAAAAAATTATACGTAATAAAAAACTATCTTATTCCAACAAAAGGAAGGCTTACCTTATTTCCAGCTCGGATTCTCTAATCTTAGACAGTAGCAGTATCCACCCCGAAAGGATAAATATGCAGATTGTCTCAAAAAAAAAAGAACACAAAATTAGAGGAGAATTTAAAAGGTTGCAATAAAGATCTGAACCGTTTCAAAATAATATCCAAAAAAGATACAAATAGAAGCCACGCAGTTTTTCATCGAATTCCAAATAATTTGGTGAGGTTAAGTGCAGGATATCAGATCCTGCTTCATGAGACAAAACCACAGATGTCTAATAAAGGAATATTTTCGTCGTAAGTTAGTACACAAAATTCCGCCATGATTTGAGGTCTCGAATGCGCCTTCATATCATCTTTCTTGCGATATCTGTTCCGCAAAAAATGGGCCATGTAACAAACAGGATTTGAAACTGCAAGAAATACAGAAACAGTAACCACAACACTAAAATCATTATTGCGACAGCTAACATTATGTGAATAAAACCTATCGCGTAGAATACCTGCGGTTATTGTGAGTTTTTATTTCCTTAAGGTAAACAAAAACGGTTCAAAAACTGCACACATGTAGCGGCACGGGAATAAAGTACAGACCACACAGACGACGCTGTTTTTATGAGCTCAGTGATGTCGAATTGATCTCATTGACATTTACGACCGCCGATTTTACAGCCAAAGAGTATAGGAGTCTGTCAGCCCAATCGCATGTATTTATAGTAATTCTGTCTCAATGAAATAACCTTATAGAGTACATACGAGCACTCACCACCTTGGTTTCTTTACTGAGTGAGGTGATAGACTCTACTTCTGTAGAACTTTTAGATTAGATGTTCGTTCAAGCCTCCCTAACCGCAACAAAAGCATTCCGAAGAGAAGATAGAAGAAAGCATTATTTAGTAAGGACTTTAGGGAACGTGGAATCTACGCACAAGGTGCATAGAAACAGCAAGATCCAAAAAAGTTTATGAAACAAGATAAAATTCTAGGAAGAGAGGAAAAGGTACTGGAAGACAGAACAGCAGTGAACCGAAAATAGATGGTGCGCAACAAAACAAAAAATCTAATTCATATGAAGAGAAAGAAGGCCTACCTAACCTTCTTTTAGACTAGGTACCTCACATTGTCCCCCAGTGACTTGAGAAATAAAAAGGCCTATGTTGCAAGCCGGCCTAGGCCGTGAGAGTGAGAATGGTTGTGGGAGGGCGGCGGTGTCGCACGCGTCTATAGCACCGCGCCGCCGCGACGGCCGCCGACTCTCTTTAGCCTTGAGCCAAAAATTACAGCCTATTGTTCTCATTAATATCTGCAAGGTTGGCCTAAAATGAGTCTTATGCTGGCAGAAAATTAGCTCCACTAAAAATATTTGAATACATGACGCTGTCTCGCAAATGATGACCAATAGACACGCAGCGAGAAGAACTAGCCAGAATTGAGCCCTGTTCGGGATTTGCATATGTGTGGCGAGAGATAGCTAGCTGGACGTCGCACCTCCGTCTCAAACTGCTAATGAACAATATATGCGTAAATTATGTCGTCAAAACCAATCACATGGGAGTGTGCAATGATGAACTATGGCAGATCAAGTAATTAAATAACACACACATTTAAAGTCATCTAAATCGTTTAATGTGGTTAATTAGTACACGAGTTGCATCCCACAAGCTTTGCCTAAGAGTTTAAGCACCAAAAACACTGTGACCAAGCATATAGTGCCTCCTCACCAATTGGATCACATCAAGCGCCACTACAAACAGTCGAGCTAAAAAAAATACGTTATTCGACATTCCATTAGTTCACAACGAATTAATAGGGATTCAGGTGCGAATCTAGCGGATGAATATTCGCTTGTATAATTCAGGAAAGCAGAAAAAACTTCAGTTAAGGTTTACGTCACTTTCAATAAATGATTGTAGTTCAAACTTTAAAGAGAAGATTGAATTCCAAGATTTTCATGGGAATAAAGCTGGACAGCCCATAGATTGTTTCCACTGCAAACTACTGTTTCATAGAGTTCCACCAAGTAAACAATTACAGAACAAGTTGCTTCATTCTATCTAAATTGACCATAAATTTCTGGAACTTAATTCATAATAGCTCTAGTTTCATTTGGAATAATGTATGAAATAATGAAAAATTTACGTTCTTTTTCAAGACTTCCTTTAAAAGTTTTTTAAGCTGCTCACATGGCCCCAAAAAATATAAGTATCTGAATATCGGCTTTTACAACAAGATAATGTGCTTAAATGAGGTATATTGTGCCTTCTTATCTCACTTGAAACCTAATTAAAAAGCAATTAGCATACTAGCCTCGTGTTTTACTTGTGGATATCTCCGCCGCGAGAAGCAGCGCTGTGGCAAACAATGAACGTGATGTATCTCAGCGTCAACCACCAAAATCTACGACGAACATGCTCCCTAGATGCTTGAAAATAGCCTTGGAAGCACGCGTTGCCACATCCAGTCGAAAGAGCTGACTAACGAGCGACAGACAGTAATGCAATACAATCAAAGCTTCACGGATGACACCCCCAGAAGGTCATGACTGAGTGCAGGGAGAGAGCTGTTCGCAGCCTCTCGAAAGCAAGAGCGAGTCATGTGAAGTCTGTCAATTTTAATTCCTTGTTACTATGCATGTTTATTTTCATGGAATCAAAAAATGAAATTCAATTAGGTCGGTAAATGTCGTAATATTATCATACTAACACATAATTTATAGAATCAACAACTCGAATGTATTGTGAAGTCGGTCAATTTTGCATCATAACACCTCGGAAGCATTCAAAGAATCGACTGATGTACGGTGAAAAATAACCGACGTTAATTTCAACGCTGGCAAATGTCAGGAGCTATAAAATTTCATCTCAATTTTCAATTTAGCATTCCGAGCGAGGAGTGAATTGTTATCATTATAGATTGAGGGCAAATTTGTCGACACAGACTAAGCATTCACGCGAATGTCCACGTCTGACACGAGTGCGTAGTCAGTGTTCAGTTCATTTTACTGTTCTAAAATAAGCATGAATGATAAATAGTTAAGTGTACTGTTGAGTTAAACTAAGTATTAAGCACATAAACTATCGCTTACAATCGTAAAAATCTCTTTGACAGAGATACACACAAAAAAAATAAAATTAAATAATTCAGTCATCCAAACATTATCTCACACATTTGCCTCTGGGGTTAATTTTACTGATGAAATGTTACCAGATGAAGAGTCAGAGTTGCAATTTCAATGATTCTGATCTTCGGAGTCCAATCGTTAAGAAATTATTCAATTTTCTTCCAACCAGCCGCTTAATTGAGCGTAATATTAAGTATTACATCAGACTCCGCTCCACGTCAGATTTGAACATCAAGCTCTTAACACTTAGAGTGCGAAGTGACCCACTGGTGGTCATTGAGGGGACTTTCATAATTTGCTGACCGACTAGCAGTCACTGACTCAATTTTCATAAATACTTATTGAAAACTAAATAGAGGCACGATCTATTTAATATTCGTTATTTTCGAAATTGATCTCTGAAAATAATTTTTATTTGAGTTGGATATTAAACTTCAGTTTAACCCGCCGCACTTGACGTGTTAAAAAAGTGTACAACTCTACGCACACACCAATGATGATCTGCCAACCGCGCTGCAGACACGCTTGCCGACCAACACACGGCAGCACGCAGTCAGCGTTTCCTAATTGCGTACAATCTTACAGGCATGCACAGGATTGAGCTAAAATTAGAGCATTCAAAGCAGAGGGGGACAATCATCATAATTGTTGGTATGCCACGAAATATTTTCGAAAGTACGATCATGAAACGGTTATTGATAGACAGTTTCCTGGTTTTCGTGATCCGAGGTTGTTGCTTGCACGAATAAAAAATGTTAGGGCCTTTGCGTCTAAATGGGGATTTTCATAAGACGTAATTTTGTTTATGAATAGTCATTAACAGAGGATTTACCAGTTGAAAATTTTGAGCAGAGTTGTCTCTGCGGCCGAAGAATGTTTTAAAATAAAAATGTATGAATACATTCGTACATAGAAACAAATTTAGCTGAATCAGGTTCCCTCAAAATAAGTGTCTTCACTCAACCTACACTTTTTTCAGCGACGAAAATAAACGTGGTTAAAATACGATTATACATATTCAATTTATAGGAGTTATGACCTACCACTTCACTACTTCAATTACGGTCCAACTAAATTAGTTCCAATAAGCAGCAACTGAGAGGTTCTCACGAGACGGTGCAAAGCGCGAGTCGTCAGACGGGTGTAATTTAACAAGCTCCCTGCAACACCAGGAGAGACCACAACACGAGTAAGGAGAACATCACGGACACTTCACACACAACTCACCCGCTAAAGAAGGTGCACCGAACGACACGCACAGCCTCACAGTGACTCTTGGTCTCCTGTCTGCAACATGGAGAAACGCAGAATGATTTTTCTGGATTCTGTAAATTTGAATGAAATGAAAAGCTTTAAACATTTTCTAATGTACTGTTTAAATAATATTCAATATAAATTAGAAAGTAAGTCACTTGAACACGTTTGAATGTAAAGTTTTATGGTTAAATGTGTGCCAGTGAGTAACTTATTTCAACAGAGCTCTTACGCGCACAGAAACGACTATTTTTGGTGTCCGTAAAATTTTTGAACCATTTTTTCATTGAACAACATCTACAATTTTCGTTTAGAAAGACTCAAATTTAATCGGTTCTCTATAATTCAGTACATATTTGAAATTTATCTTCTATTTATCTCAATTTTCTGTATTAGGTATACCGCTTTATTCTACAGAAAACGCGCTTTGAATAAATAAACTCTGCCATAAGTGAATGCTCATCGTTTATTCGTTTCGAGGTTGAATAAATGCCCGTACTGAAGTAGTTCGCAGAATTTTCGTTGCAAAAATCTGTAGAAGGAAACTTTCATCGCTTATAACTATAACCTCATTTACCTTTAATACTTTATGACACAATCTAATCACTTTCAGGTTATCTTTTCAAATATTAAATATTTTGGAACTCTCGGAATGACAAATAGGAAATCAAAATCCTAATATCCTAATGTACCAGAAAGAAATGAAAGAAATTACCTTAGCATTACAATGAGGTGATATAAACAATACTAGCGTACTGATAGCATTACTTAGCTCATAGGGTGAAATTGCAATGTTACAAAATGCGCACTGTGAGTCCGGCAACCACATCATCAAACTAAAATAGAAAGAAACTTTCATAATAACCACTTTTACTTTCGATTGTGTGCTATTACGGTCCAACGTTTAATTCGTATGCTACAAAAAATACGTAATGTACATATCTCAAGCAACCACAAAAAAAATTTAAAGTAGGACGAAACTTGTTTGAGAACCGCTTACACTTTTGTCTTCGTCTTGAAATTATCACCGCTCTACAGCTTAATTAATCCTGCGTTCCTCGCGAAGAAAACGGCCGGGGCATTTTCTTTAAACATGAATTTAATTTCTGAACGCAGCCACTTATACCCGAACTCGTTGGTTACCCTTACCCTGGGAAATGCTCGGCTCAAAAGTTCAATAAATGATGTGTTTTAAGTAAGGAGAGCTCAGAAATCTAAAATGGAAGTGTTTTTGAAGTGTTTTTGGATTCCTAAAGTGTTTTTAAGGCAACTGAGCAAATTTGCTTTTGTTCGGGATTGCCGAAGACGCATTTAAAACCCAGCATTTCTGACTCACGGTTAAGTTGGCCTCCGTTCGACATACAGCCACTATTTCTTGAGCTCAGGACGTGATAGGCGTACACTCGCTTCCGCATAAGTATTCCACGAAAACATTCATCCTTTCGCTTCATAATTAATTCCCCTAAACTTGAACATTTTGGGAAGAAGTTCTGAGTTATAAAGCACAAGTAACGCACCAAATACACAAGTTGGTAATTTGAAATTTTTGTGTTAACACACAACATCGATACACCGAGGTTTAAACTAGTTTTATTTAACTCAGACGCGTTAGCTTAAAGAGAATACAGTGTTAAGATAGAAAGGGTTAAGATTAACTATCATCAAAGACCTGACCAAATATGATTTAAATGCGAAGAATGACATGATTAGATTATAAACCATCTTACTGCGTCTTAGCCAAAACGGAGATGTTGCAAAGAGAAGAAGAAAGACGTGCGTCATTTAGTATGGAATTAAGGGAACGAGGAATCCATGCACAAGGTGCGTTCCACACCACACGCATAAGAATAACAAGATTGAAAAAGAGCAATGAAGCAAGATAAATGTTAAACAAGCAAGCAATGGGTAGTGAAAAAAGACAGCAGTAAAATGAAAAAGATGGATCTGAACAGTACAAAAACAAAACTAATTCAACATAAAGAGTTTAATTAAGCTAACTTTCAGCTCAGGCCCTCGCATCTTAACCCCCAAGGAGTACTAATTACCATTGATATAATTTCGTAGTTGTTTTCCAGTGAGGAATAAATAACATGATTCAGTTCCAACAACCGCAGCAATACGAGGTAAAAAGTAAGCATCTGTTAGACTTGGATGAAATTTGACACAAAATATTATAAAGTTTTTAAATGCTTTACACTGAAAAATCTTAAGTGCTACATATGCATTAGTTTGTTTATCTTCGCACATCAAGGAAAATACGATGAAAAAATAACAAATTACCTTTTGAATTTTGAAGAATAGATGCGAGCAACAACACACAACAACGTAGCCATAGGACAGCACGTTCCTAAAGCATCGGTGGCGTGGCAGACAAATGTCACGGACTCGCCGTAGGGCGCGGTAGCCACAGAGACCAGAGCAACGCCTAAATTTCCTTTGTTCAACTACAGAGCTACCAGGTGAAATAGAAAAACATATGCACTCTCATGATGTACGAATTAACTCGTTAACTGTGATGGGTCAAAACAAAGTTTCATTTTCATTTCCAATTAGAAGTAATAGCATGCAGTAAGCAATTTTGAAAATAGCAAACATTAACTGGATCGTGTGTTCATTTAGCTTCCATTTAACATTTATAAAAATTGAATTAATGACTGCAGATCGGTCAGCAGCATTATGAAAATCCCATCGATGGCCACTGGTAAGTCGTGATGAAAAATGAAGCTTTGACGCAGTATATCAGCTTCGTTCAATGCACTAACCTATTCATTCCAACTAACCATCTTGCACCTCAACGATTGCCTTGCGAGTTGCTCAGAATACGCAGGAGTACATTTTAAAATTTAATATTTGGTTATTACAAATATTCTAGAAGTAATCACATTTGGTAACAAAATGAAACCTGAGTGAAATGCTACGAACACTTGTTACCCATTCAAAACACAGCCCTTTGATCATTATACGCATGGTAATTTGTGCATGTTTGACACACTGTGTTCAACAAATCATTTTCACAATATTCATTACCAAAAATTACATCGTATGGAGAAATTATTTAATTGACCAACTTAATGCCCGATCATAAACGTGCTCAAGAACTTCTAGATTCACGGGAATGCATCAGTCAAGGAAAATCTCGTCCATGCAAAGAATTCTTTTGTCCTAACAAAAACAGAATACATCCAGGTCACATTTCCTCCGCAAGTGCGGAAAAATCTACACCGATAGATTCAAGAAGTAAAAATCAGCGAGGAACATTTGAAACAGACGAGACCTCCGAAATAAACTCGCTTCTTGCGTTGGTCATTTGAAATAACAAATAATTGGCGCACATTTCAAGAACGCAGTTGAAGAATTGGGGGCAACCGAGAGCCCACACTTGAGTTACACGTCGCATTTAATCTGTGAAATGGTAGCTGCCACGTTCGAAGAGAGCAAATGGATGGTCGCATTTTTCCATCGCTTGATTCAGTCAATGAGAAAATTCCATTAATTAACACGACAGATACACCATGAGACCGTAAATGCACGCACTCCTCTTCGCTTTTGTCTTTGAAGTAATTAGTGAAGCTCGTACGACCCGAACCTCAGGAAACGAAGTTCAAACTTCAGAAAATATTAGCGAAGAATGCGCATGATGGAAAATTTTTTAAGACAACTGAATAAACTGATCCCCAGAGCTCAGCAGCAGTAAAAATGCTAACAACCTTAAACACACTCGTTATAGGCTTATACTGTGGTAGTGTGTGGACAATTGAAGCTGCCAGCAAATCCTGAACAGGAAGTGAATGCTACCCAAGAGATTTGGTCGATTCGATAATGAATGTTTACCATTCCTCGCCAATTCCATTTTCAATACGGCATCTCCCTCACACTCTATAATCTACATTGTAACATAACACACTGGCATGAAGCTTTTCTTATTCCATCCATTTATCCATCTTCCAATCCGTGACCCACCATTGATGCACCCTCTTATCACTTCTTACTTCATGACTTCATCACGATGCTTTCAAACGAACCTTTATTCTCTTCCACAGCCCACACTTACAACCTTCGCGCTCAAAAATCTGCTGTAATACACACCTCGCAAAACATCTGTCATGCTTAACACCTCAATTCCTACAACTAGGTTGCGATTAAAGTTCTGAGCTTTTTATTCACCATAGAAATTTTTTTTAAAATGAACCAAGAAGTAAATTTTTTAATCTTAATATTCGCATCATTCTTTTCAACATCTCCCTCAATTGATACCGCTTTATGTAAATAATTAATTTTTCATTCAAGGAAAAATCTTACTTCATTTTGACCGCTTATTTTGACCGCTTCTTATGACGTGAGCTTTTGACTATCAAAATGATAGGGCAAACTTCTGAAAAGATGATAATCTGATGGAGCAAGGTTTGCAATAAATGGTGAGGGATTTCACCAAGCCTTTCAAAATATTACCAAGCGTTCTCACTCCACGAAAGCCAGTCATTTGACATTTTAAATTTACTCCTGAGCGGCCTTCCTCGTGGTAATAGAGGGGTTTTCAGCTACAGCTTGTCCGTTTTCAGTCCATCACCTGATTCACGACTTCAGGCTAAACTCATCCTTCTTGGACGAGAAGACCATCTTCTGAATGTGGCTCTTCTCAATATTTCAATCCCACAGATTTTTCGAGTGACGTACTGTTGAACTTGCTGCAAAAGAATCCTCCTGGAATGTGTAGAGCAGCACAGTCCGTAAATACTTCTGAATTGGACAATAAAGGTCAAACTATGTAACATTAGATCTTGTGCTATTTCTGAAGCTATGAAAATGAAGAAATTAAATTCATGACTGCAAAAAAAACACGATATTACTAGTTATATTTGCAGAATCACGTTTCTAATTCGTTCCTTAAAAATGGCGCTCAATTTCTGTTGCATCCAGACATAAAACCGCCACGTTTGAACACTTCTTCTCAAGCCCTTGCTACGCGAAACCTTCATCCTCTCCCCTCTAGGTACTCGTTTTCCTTCTACGGTTATTTCAAACCATCACGCACTCGTAAATTTTTTTCTTGATCATTTCAATAACTTTTAAAAACCGACATAACCTATACAAAATGCTCTGACCATTTTTCTATTTATCAACCAATTTTTCCATCACCGTGCCCTTTTATCTACCTGAAAACGCGATCTCAAATGCGGTAGAAGAAACGGCTCATATTTCCTACTAGACATAGTTATATATCTACATTTGAAATGATGCATGCGTGCCGTAGAAGTGAACTTAAGCGGCCCACAACTACTGAACGCTCAATCTGTCCACTAAAAAATTTTCGAGTAATGAAATTATTGTTCAGTGTGAGTGGATAAATTGTTTTAGTTGTTCGAAATATCTTTAAAAAAAATCACTGTTGGATCGCCTCTTTAGTCTATTATTACGTTTGCTCCTAAATTTCTCGCATTGCACATCCTTCATAAAGAAAGTAATGCGTATTTAGAACCAAGTTATTAGCGCTTTTTAGACCTAAACTTCAACAAAAACTAAATGCCAGTTTCAGTTTCCTTCCGTAATAATTCAAGTGCCATGAACAACCTGCCAATTTAAAATACTTTTTAATTTTACTCCTTCACATGAAAATGTGTTTTCGAAGCAGTTGTTTCGGTATTTTCGAATTTTCAATATAAAAGAGAGAACCAGGTAAATGGTATAAAACATTAAAACATCCCGCACTCTGGGATGTAGGATTGCAGAGCATCAAGGTAGGAGTCACCGGACGAGAAACTTTTTAGCAAGCCCATCCAACTCAGCCATCCGATCTCATGCTTTTGAATGCGACACAGCAGTCAAGAAAAATAGTTTCAAAGTCATAGCCAGGGCAAAGTTGTGCTCGGAATTGCGGATTTTAGAGTCTGTTCATTTTTAAAACGAAACCTGTTTCAAATAATCATCTTAGCTCATTTCCTTTATCCCTAGTCAATTAGTAATGTCATACATTTTTTTAGGTTTTCATTTCGTATTTTACAGATGACTTTTTGTTCGAATTCGTATTGCTGATGATGAGCGAAGGATCGAAACGTTCATTTTTTACGAGTCTTTTACAGCGCCTCGAGAATATATTACAATGAAAAATGTCTTGAACCATTTTCCTGGTTCTCTCTTTTTTATTGAAAATGTGTTTGAGCTAAGGAATCCCGTTCTAACCTAATTTCCGCAGATTACGTTATTACCGACAGATAACATCAACGAATCAAAATTTGTTCTCCAAAAATTTGAGAAGCAAATCAACATGCGCACATTACTGCTTTGCATAACGCTCTTGAATGATCAAGTTAAAACTTCGCACGACGCCAGGGCGGTCGAACAGGAAGCTCCGTAATGACGTCTTCAGGCAAGCAATTGCCAAAATGAAAATCGAAGAAAAAGCGACTTCGTTTCGATAATAAGGGAGGGAGGAGTGCCAGGAAGGCATGGAATTACAGCGTCGCAAGAACGGAGGAAAGATTCATCCAAGTCAGAACAAAAACTTGTTGGAAGATGAGGAGGTCCCGGTTGTGCATTTCTGAAGAAACATGGTTGTGCCTGGGTTAGTCTTAGACTGAAGCAAAACTCATGACCTCGTTGAAGTTTTATGATGAGAACTCTGTGATAAAAAAATCTAAAACATCCCAGCTCATTTCTAAGAAATGCCTCAACCAACACACACAAGATACAAAGACTTCCGTTTGAAGTGACGAGATTATGGTCTCTCATGCCAGTTTATTATTAGTTTATTAGTTAGTTTAAGCCTCCCTATCCTCAACAAATGAGATCCAAAGAGAGGAAGGAAGAAGACACCATTTAGTATGGAGTTAAGGGAACGTGAAATCTATGCAGAAAGGGCATAGAAACAGTAAGATGAGAAAGAAGTTCATGAAACAAGATCAAAGTTGAAGAAGAAAGTAGTAGGTGTTGAAAAAACAGGACAGCAGTGAACCGAAAAATAGTTGGTCCGCAACAAAACAAAAACCAATGTTATTTTAACAAAAAAAAGAAAGCCTACCTAACCTTTAGCTCGGGCCCTCACATTGTCTCCCTGGGAGTGCAAATTCCCATAGATACAATAGTTGTATCCCCCTGAGGGGATCTCTCATGCCAAAACAGAAACTGTTTTTATAATCTGAAAAGCTTTTTTTGATTACGCCGTAATTGCAAATGTATTCTTCCCAAATACACCAAATCATTACACCCTCTGGGAGCCATTCCAACTGAACAACTTTCCGTCTGACGAAACAAATTTACTAGTGGTGTTTTTTCTTTCTCGTCCAACAAAGCTTTTTATATTTTCATTTTTCACTCAATTTGAAACTTGGACGCGAGTTTGCTTCTTTTTCCGGATGAAAATGAGCATGCCTAACTTATTGTGCACTATACTTCTCAATGTTCAGGGACTAATTTCTCTCTTTTTTATCATCTTTCTAAAGGTGTGAAAAACAAACCTCCAAGGTATAAATAAATTATTATGCTCACGGCATCATTAGAATCTTGCACAAATGTTAAAGGTGGTATAATAAAAACCAGGATGTCCCAACATGAGGTGCGAGACGATATTACAGGAGGTGCGAGAAAAGTCCAAGTAAATAATAAGATTTTGCTACACGTCGGCATTCATATTTCAGAGGGTGCGAGGTTCGAATGAAAGTTCTTCAGAGTTACGGGGGGAAAAAAAAGAACGAGAACTCCTGATCTAGACCAACACTTTTCACAAACATTCCGTGAATGCAACATTGAAGTTACTCTCGGTAGGCTTATCCCAATAGCACCAGAAAATCTTCATCGCTGGGCTCCAGAGCATGATGACGATTGTGTATCCGATTCGAATATTTAAGGGCACTAGATTACTTCTTTTAGAACCAGCCGTACACCAGCGCCGGAAAGCGTTTCCAGATTAGAATATATTACAGAAAAGTTTTAAACCTCCCTAACCATAACAAAGATGTTCGCAAGAGAAAACGGCACTATTTACTATGGAATTGAAGGAATAAGGAATCAATTCACAATGTGTTTCCACACCTTAATATCATATTTAAAGTTCCTCCACGGGGGTGAATTAACGATAAAGACGGACAGAAAAAATTCGTTCGTCGTGTCCCGAAAATTCACGTGCAAATGCCTCCCATCCTCAATTGGAATTCCATTTTGCTCGCTCAAGCTACAGACTCTCTATGGAGGGTCAATGAAGAGCTCGGAGAACGTAGAGCGGAGTCCATTAGCACAGGAAGCGGAACGTCTCGACGGCGGCAGGTCTTCGAATCTGGCCGTTATCCTGAACCTTCGCCAGAGGGTCGTGAGCGAGCGCATGCTACAACGGTGTGCCAACGCGACTGCGCAACTTCGGGGTCAATATTAGTTCCTAACTAAGTAGTGTTCGTCATTTATACTTCAGTATCATGTGCATTTACCAAAACAAACTAGAATTATAATAGCAGTCGATGTGGGATTCCGCAGCAACAACTAAGGTGACTTGGTTTGAGCTAAGAGAAGGAACCATTTAGTACGTCCTTTTGCAAGCACGGATTTTATCCACGTGATGTGTTCCACGCAGGATGCTCTGAGCATAAAACTGTAAGGTAGGAAAGACGAAGAAATAGCAAAGAAGCCATGAAATTTGAAAAAAGGAAAGTGAGCATGAAAGAAGTCTCAGAAGCTTATCTAATTATACAGTAGCTGAAGTAGCCCAACAGTCGTCCCCTGCGAGCGCCAGTCTCCACGGCATAAAATAGTGAAACCTAACTAACAAACCAAATGCCTATTCTGTGCCTCCTAAAGGTGAACAGCTGAAATAGTGGACGAAATTTAGAAATATCACTTAGCTCAACCCTAAAAAGTTCTTACTCACCTATTAAGTGGAGGTCGTGGAGACGTATTTGTTTCGCTTCATCCTAAGAATGTAAATTTCAGCATCGTAACATGGGTAAGAAGAATCAAACACAAGTTTTGACTCAAATGATAGTGAAGTGTAGTTTATCATAACAAGATAGCCCTAATTGTGATAGAGTCAGTGATGTACGTTCATCATTTTCGTAGAAAAAACAAATAACGAAGCAATGACTTTCTGTCATGAGAATATTCCTCACCATCGATCAAAATTTGCTAACACCTAAAATAATTTCAACATGAAACAAATCTAAATTTTTATACCGCATAAAAAAATTAGAAGTTGTATTGTACCTGAAGACAATGAACGCTAGGGCAGATAATTAACATCAAATTCTTTAGAAGTCAAAAATCAACAATAGTTCAAAAAGCCAATTCGAGAATTTTTTATCAAGTTAGAGAAGATTATACTTTTGTTCAAGGCTTCTTACCAACATAAAATGTGTTCCCATAAGAAATGTAAAGTAACAGGTTGTCTCACACGGTTGTTTTTGAAAATTGAAGGAAATATTCGATGTAAAGTGTTCATTTTCATTAAAATTTGACCCTTCTTTCTTTATATGTTTCGTAAGTGGTTTTTCTACAGCATATATTCCATCTTTAATGAATATGTCATCTTATTCTCGAATGAACTATTCAAATGCTCCAACTACGCTTCTCTTTTATGAGAACAAGAATGTTTAACCGCAAACAAAAAGGCTGAAATGTTCGAAATAGTGATAATCAGTGGGAGAAACACCAGGAGAATGGGGAGGATGCGGCAAAATTTCATAATTCAGACTTAGCAGCTTGTCGACCGTAGCTCGGGTCGTGTGGGGGTCGTGCATTGCCGTGTAGCAAAATTGGTCTATCTCTATTTACCAGTCTGGATCCTTATTCTATTGTTCATGCATGCGATCAATGTCTTGGAAATAAGAATCGCCAGTTGTGGTATGGCTTCGTTGCAAAAATGAAGCATGAATACTTCCTTTTACAAACCACTTAACAGTGGCCAGCCTACACATTCGGTTGTCTACATATCCGTAAGATTAGTAGTGATTTTAAATAAATTTTCATTTGAAATAAAAGATTTTTATTCCATACACACAAGCAATCAGGCTTAAATGTGATTCATAAAGAAAACTACTCTAAATACGACATTTCATGTGAGGCAACCTGATACTCAATTTGTAATAAAAAAAACTGGGAATCTATGCACAATTTTGTTCGACTCGGGATTCCTAGCGCACAGAAAGAGTGATGACAAAAGACGTATCTAAACCAATATAAATGCTGGAATAGAAATTCATAGTTGCTAAAGAAATGGGAAGTAAGGAATAAAAAAAAAGCGCGACAAAGTAAAAGAACATTTTATTCGAACAGAAGAAAGGCTTGACAGTCAGACCTTCGTTCCTCACGAGGCAATGTTTTTTCTGAATCCTATAGATGAAATATGACATTGAATTGTCTGAATTCTCATGCATCCAGGCTCCAACAAAAATGTAGCACAACAACTTTTTTTCCCCCGAAGATTAATTCTCGTTGCAATAAACAGATGCAAAGAAGAATACGTTAATGGTTGCCAAGAAAAAAAAAGAGATCATGAGAGCACATCCGCCGCACCATTCTCTCGAGAGCAAGAAGAGTTTCAAGGTGACAGGAGTAACACACCGACTAATTGCAATCAGACAAAGAGCAAGCATCTTTCAACGACCGCGCGAACATTATTTACCACACCCAGAGTTCAAAACACAACGAGTCGCTTCCATAAGCAGCGAGCATAGAGGAAGCAGAACGAGTTGTCGAGTTGCCAGAGCGTGGGTATTGAGTTCGAAGGAAGCAGCCCGTAAAATGAATGGGAAAGGTGTAGTATTTTGAGTATCGCCCCTGCACAGAATGACGAGTAAATGACCTCTGTTACCAGTGCACAGCGCATGCACGGGAGTGAGCGTGCGCACAACGAACTGACCTATTGCGTGAGGTCAACGCCAGGTGAGGGTCGATGACCAACAATGAGCAAATAGACATGGTGATTATGACATGTTAAAAGAGCGCGCACACCAGAATGCATGACAGTGAGCGTGCGTTCGAATGACAGTTACCAGAGCATTCTACAGACGAACCAAACAAGAACAACGTGGGGCACGAGAAACGAAGGCTAACAAACTACTCAAATGGAAGACTACACCGACATCAGAAGATAGCATGATTGAAGAGCGAGCTCATATGGGCACGCTGTTTGCAAACTACAAAAGGCAGAAGACACTAAGTTTGAATTTAAAGGCTCTGGCCCACTCCGACTGGAAACAAGTCGCCTCACGGCTGACAAGAGCATTAACTGCACAGGCAGACAGGAAATAAAACGAGCCATGACGTAGGAAGAGGTCCTGCAAAGCATAAGAGGTCGGCCACCAATGGGGCGGCTGATTGATCAGAAGACATGGTGGCTGGAGAGCGGCCACTTGAGGACCATGTATGGGCATGAACGCGTTAGAGAGCCAATTGTTACTGATGGCCGCTCTCTGATACCCTAACGAGCGTTCTTGTAAACACTCAACAGCTCCACATCAAAACTCAGTTAAGGAGAACCAAGCCCAAAAAGTGAAAATGAACCGATACAAGTCGGAGGTCAAGATTTGTGGCGATAAAACGGAGATAAAATCTCGAAGCTTGTTCAGAATAAAGAATGAAGTAGACAATGATAAATGCTGGAAGGATAACATAAGTCGATAAGAGTTCCAAGACGTGAAAAATGTGGTAACATATCCTCGAATGCGAGCCCAACCTCCGTGTCAAGTGTAAATTTTGTTTTGCAGAGTCAACCATGCTAGTCTGAACGAATCATGCTAAAAATTACGACCTGTGAGTAAATTATATTTAAAAAGGCGAAAACTTCACTCTTTAACTGAACATTAACAATTGCGATCATTAATGGCAAGGAAATTTCCCACAAATCGAGCGTGTGAATCATTTCTAACGAAAAAACTGTTTCCCCACAAAGAACAAAAGGTGCGACATGGCATGGAAAATGATCAATCGGTCGAAATCGTAAACATTGACGTACAACCTACAGTATTGAAGTCAAATGAACCAAGATCGTCTACTATTCGAAAATATTAAAATGAAATAGTGCTCCTATATTCATACAAAAATTAGGACACAATTATGCAAATTTTTCTTCACCTTATCCCACTACTCTAAGAAAGTTAGAGACAGGCTTTGGCCGAAAAATGGAAAAAACGCTTTTAAAAATAAACAACAGATTGAAGATCCAGAAGATCCAGATGTATGATTCATTTTGTTAAGCTTCCCTTGAAACAGCTTTTCATGAGTTTTTAGCACCTTTAAAATTCTTCTTAGATGATCAGCACTCATATAAGATAATTTTAAATAGTCTCGTGAATGATTGTTTCTATACAGCCCAAGCTCCGAAAATTCATGAAATGTTTCTTGTAAACATAAATTTCTCGAATATTGCTAGTTAACTCACGTAACGCGACACAAATATGCTCCGAACAGCATCCGACATCCAGCACCCTACATCGTGTTCGCTCTACGACCATTCGCTGATGTAGACACGTGGGAATTCCAGTACTGCCACAGCTAAAATTTACGTCATTCAGGCTCATCAAAAAGTTCATAAGTAAGACTTGCATTTTTAAAAATTTCAATAGAATATAGAAAATACGATAAACCACCGAAATTCCGTCATATAAAACATTTTCCCGTCACACACATCCGCAACCACATTCAACCGGTTGATCTTTCTCTATCCTCTCTATTCATGTTGGAAATCATGTCTAAGGAAGGTGTCTCGGGATTCCTAAAAATGTATATAATATACAGTTTTGATGTGTATTAAAATCCAGATGTATGATTCATTTTGTTCAGCTTCCCTTGGAACAGCTTTTCTCGCAGTAATGACGAAAAATGAATAGAAGTAACTTCTTACAGTTTTTGAAGCCTGCGATTCGAATTACTTGTCAAAACTAGTGAAAAAAGCCACAAATTTACACAATAAACCATCAGCTGTTCAGGAGTACCATCTTCCATTTATGACATGCGTTACAGAACTGAGCTTTTCACTTATTCTGCAATACTGAAACTATTCGAGTCTGGATGGACACGTGTTTTTTAATTAATGACATTTCCAACCGACTAAACTCTATAAGCATAAAATTTCTCTAAGAAGATTAACACAACGAAAACTTTTCGAAATTATGCGAGCTTAGAGTGATACACGGTGATGGACACAAGCATTTTCTAAAAATACATGTACTATGACTTGTCTAATACTTTAGATGGATATGAAGTATGTTAAGAAATACTCGATGAACCAATAGTAATGAAATCCAGTACAAAGATCGAGAATTGGGGAGCAAGTCACTTGCTGGATAAAAGTGGCTGATTTCTTAGAAATCTGTCTTAAAATAAAAAGAAAATCAAGTAGCTAAGAATATCATAAATACAAACGTTTCGGAAAATAAAAAAATTCATTTTCAATGCTCTAAAAAAATTTTTTAGCCCTTTGTTTTTTTTATATTCAGAGCACTGAAGATAGTTTTTTATAATCTGAAACGATTCTTTTAATCATAGTATACGCAGCTTTGTTGGTTTTCCTTTATACCCTAAAATTCAGATGCTCAGGTGAGGTAGTTAGAATACCTGGAGATGCTGAGCAATATCAGACTCCATAACGCGCAGTGCGACCTCCAGAGATAGTCTTTCTGTGAGTTAGTTGCTACTACAACTTGTCGTTGCATTCACAAATATCGAAGATAGCGTGAGCGAGATAAGATTTTAACGAGAGAAGAGCTACAAATATTGCTAGTTCATTTAGTTATATAAGTGATCTTTTCACAAATCATTCGACCATGTTCAGTTGCCATAAGAAATTTCACCAACACGCACCGAGAGTGGCAAGTTAGTGCACCAACACTGTAGGACGCCAATATCAAAAACATTTTTAGCTTTCTTCGATGGACTTCCAACAATACAGATTAGATTATTAGTTAGTTTAAGCCTCCCTATGGGCCACAAAGGCGATCCAAAGAGAAGAAGAAGGAAGGCACCATTTAGTATGGAGTTGAGGGAGCGCGGAATCTATCTAGAAAGGGCATAGAAACAGTACGTTGAGAAATAAAATTATGAAAAAAGATCAAAGTTGAAGAAGAAAGTATTAGGTGCTGAAAAACAGGCAGCAGTGAACAAAAAAACAGGGTCCTTAACAAACAAAAACATTTTTTCAACAAAAAGATGGCATACCTAACTCTCAGCTCGGGCCCTCACATTTTCCCCCTGGGAGTGCTAATTCCCATAGGTACAATAGTTGTCTCCCTCTGAGGGGCTTCAAACAACACATCTAGTGCTATAAACTTACGAGTACAAATCAGAAATGCACATTTCTTCTTACCAAAAGATATTAGCTTAGTTTATTAAAATACGATACGATATTCATAACTATTTACAATGCGATACTCGTGCAAAAACTTCCTTTCAAGACAACGGAAGGTAGTGCGAAAATGTCGCTGTTAGTCTCGCGAGCCGAAAGAGCAATTTCTCAGAGGCGGCCTGCGCGGCGGTGACTCAGCAGCGAGGGAGGTATGTACACGGCTGGACCCACAGCCCGCCGCACTGGGTCACCAGGTTACTCAAATGGAGGAAGGAAAAGCAAACCGTGCGTTATGATAGCACCAGTCCAACGCTGAAATCCAAAAGCTCACACTACAGCTATTAAAGATGAAGTTTCTGGCTTTCATGGAAAATGACGTCTGTGTTCCCATTGCAGTAAATAAATTCGATGGTATGAAAAGTCACATGAACCACCGCTAAAATGTGGGTAGAAATTTACCAATAACTCCTCGCTGCAAGAGAAGCCAAACTTCTGTTTGATTCTTAGGAACAATGGATTAGATTAGATATTAGTTTAGGCCTCCCTAACCGCTTAAAAAAATGCTTCCAAAGAGAGCAAGGAGGAAGGCGCCATTTTTTATGAAGAAAAGGGAACGCAGAATCTATGCAGAAGGAGCATAGAAACATCAAGTTGAGAAAGAAGTTCATAAGACAAGATGAAAGTTGAAGAAGAAAGTAGTAGGTGCTGAAAAACAGGACAGCAGTGAACCGAAAAGGTGGTTCTAAACAAAACGAAAACATTTCATTTCAAAAAGGCCTACCTGACTCTCAGCTCGGGTCTTATGAACATAAACCTAAGTAAAGAGCTACCCAAAAAACTCTGGTCTATAAGCAACAACAATACGAACACAGCTTAAATAAGCTCTGCATGACAGCGAAGAAATTAAGAGTCAATGCAATTTAATTAATTCCTAATCACTCCAATTTAAAAAATGCACATATTTTAACACAAAGTGATACAAATAAACAAATTAACCATAAAATTCATTTTAATTTGCCATACGAAAGAAATAGAATCTTCTCTTCATTATTCAAGGATACTATGAAAATCATTCAATAAACATAACCAGCAAGGTAAGCGTGAAAACTGTTTTGCAGATCAAAATTGCACGTTCAACCCGTCATAAACTAGAAAAGTAGGCCATTAATCATGAGCTCCAGCAAACATTTGAAACACAACACAAAGGCGTCTCATTTCTGCTAAGTGATGCCCAATAAACAAAGGCTAAATGGATGGGTTTGGTGCGGAGGAGTGCGTGAGCGACCGCTTGCAAGTTGTTTAGATAAAGAAAGTCTCGGAACACGTGGGCACGTGACCAAATGCTATTAGGTCGAACTATTACGAACTATTAACTATTATTAATTATTACGTTAGGTCGAACTATTTACGAGACGGATTGTGTCTATTGGTCCAACACAAAAACACTTCGAAATACAGCTCACTGGGTGAAGGGGAAATGAACCCGACCCTTTTAATGAAAGCATGAGTTATGAAGAATGATCATAAATTGAACGAATTATGCAGTTTAAAAGACGCAATGCATTAAAAAATAAAAGAAATTACGAACATATTGAGATCTGAAAAAAGACTCAGTTGCCAGGAGGAATCAACAAGTAAATTTACATGCGCATCCAGCCAACGTTGGAAGCCTCTTTAACAACGAGGTGGTGCTACCATATGGCCTGCAAGGATCTATCTGGACACTTGGAGGCCTGTGGTGGTGTGGGACTCGCGGTCCGGCCGAATCTGTAGTCACCTGTGATCTTAAAGTCTCTTTAACATTTAACATTAAAATATTACCAGTATGAAGTGAACCATAAATTAAGCAGAACATCACTCAACTAGTAAGTTAATCTGGACCTTGTAGAATTAAATTTCTAATGTACATGGGACCTCTACACAAAGCCTGATCCCGACGTTGAAGGCTGTGTGCCAGCAAAGCCAATGCATCATTAAGACTCGTGTTTTAATCTGTGGGCAAAATACGCTCCATCGGAGACTTCACGGGAAGTAACAGCATCGCCCACTCTTGAGATAATTCCATTTTCATTAGCACGAAACGAAGGCGTACCAAACCGTCATCACTTACACGAAAACATTAAACGAAGAAATTGAAAACTGAGCGCTCCCTATTCAGATTTGACAGATGTGTGTGAAATACGCCCAACGAGCAGGTCCAAATCATATAAGAATGAATGAACAGAATATCGAGTACCTCATGGACGATATTTGGAGAACAAAATTCCACCGCAGGAATATTGTAGATTAGATTATTAGTTAGTTTAAGCCTCCCTATCCTCAACAAATGAGATCCAAAGAGAGGAAGGAGGAAGACACCATTTAGTATGGAGTTAAGGGAACGTGGAATCTATGCAGAAAGGGGCATAGAACCAGTAAGATGAGAAATAAGTTCATGAAACAAGATCAAAGTTGAAAAAGAAAGTAGTTGGTGCTGAAAAAATAGGACAGCAGTGAACCGAAAAAATGTTGGTCCGTAACAAAACAAAAACCTATGTTATTTTAACAAAAAGAAAGCCTACCTAACCTTTGGCTCGGGCCCTCACAATGTACCCCTGGGAGCGCTAATTCCCATAGATACAATAATTGTATTCCCCTGAAGGGAGGAATATTGTACATCGCAGTCGTGCGTGCTTACATTGCTAATAGTAAAACGAGTGTAGCGCAGTGCTGAATTTTTCCTGGGTTGCATTAACTATTTTCAAATGGAAAATGAAAATAAATTTCAAAAGAGCTCTCCCATTCTGAAGGTCATTACGTCCTACTTCCAAATTAAGGGCAACTCTGATATTGGCAATGATAAATACTCAACTCAATTCTCACAAAACCCCTCAACATTCTGGCAAATTCCAGTAAAGCTTTTCCCCCTTTATGCATCGAAGTGCAAGTTGAACGCTCCACGGCTAATCTGATAATATTTGTTGCCACACAGGCCTGCGTATCACCCGTTGTCTCGCACAAACGGTCGTCGCAAAACCCATACACTCAAGTGTCTGTGAGCTCTTCACGGCCACATTATGAGCAGAGTTATCACGGAAAATCGCACTCGCGTCAACTTATGAACGAAGCTCCGTAGCAAACACTAGGTCAGTATCAATAAATATGCTACCTCCTAGCACCAAATAGGTGACGAAGACTATAACCGAGACAAGTGTTCATAATTTTTGCGAGTTGCGCAGTTTTCTTAAGGAGTTCATTTCCTACTTATAATTATTGAAATACCTCGCCCACCAGCAACTTACCTACGAAGTGCCCAGCCATCAGCATCATCAGTATTTAGACGACTACTCGTATACTCCCATGTTTGTACGAGGCAGTTAACGCAAACCGCCCAAGCTGCACACATCCGAGTCACCCACTACGCGTATATGAATGGAGTAATTCCCACTTCAGTACATTTCAAGGCACATGACCTGTTTTTCTTCTGACATTCTCATTGGTATCGCTTCGCAAATCTTTTAGCACAATTTTAATTTCACGAACAATCGAGCTTCATTAAGCATCATTACAAAAATGCGAACATACAATATGGTTAAAATTTGCTCAAATTTTCACTTACCACCAACAGCACAAATGAGAAAGTGGCCTCTAATGTTCTCTACTTAAAGTCATGAAGGAACATAATGACCAGGATTTTATAAATTGGTTATAAGACCCCATCTTGTAGGAGAAAAGCTAGTTCTGCGATATGGATGAAAGTTCATGCACAACATGTAATCGAACAAAAGAATCCCCAATATTCGAAGATTGAATGGGCAAAATTTTGTTATAATGCACATATTTACTGCTTGAATGCCATAGAGGTTTAGCTGATGGTAAAATTCACATCAATTCTATCAGTTACAAAAAGAATTGTACAAAACAGCGATTAGTGAAGCGTCTTAGGTGTAGTGAATGTAGTAATGAAGTAAGTTGATGAGATTTCGATCACTAAACAGTCTTTGAAGCTAATTTTACTCTCACCTCAATTTGAAGTTAATCCTAGCTCACCAATTTTATGTGAAAATATAGCGACCATACCAAGTTCTGTCAACTGAAAAATGTGCAAAAAAAAGCAGCCTTCCGTCGCGTATGAACAAGGCTGTTGTGATGTTTATACTGGGCGAGGAAGCCAACAACAGAAGTGTGAGTAGGACAGAAGAAAGGGAAATTAAAAAATATGAATTGTACCTTTACAAGCAGCTCTTAATAGCCCTTTTACAGCGTCTGATGTAAATCCACGTATATTACTAATTACTTTGTCATAACACTTCAATATAAGTAATGTGCTGAGTCTGTTAGAAAAACACATCCAGATTCAATAATAGATCTGCGAATGAAGTGTTTTCCGAACAACCAACCGGAATGCTTGCATGAAAACAAATGGATGTTGCAAAAACTCAAAGGCAAGTTCGACAAGCTAGTTCATTTCAATCTTTCGGCAACGAACTCCCATCTCGGTTTAATGAAGGACCGCAAATACATTAGTTCCACTGAAGATAATCCCACGAAAAGCACGAGAAACGCAGCGAATTACAAGGAAAACAAAGCACACAAGGTCAGATGAAAAAATTAAAGGGAAGTCACACGAAATCGGAAGGCGAACGCAAAGAGGTAGAACATGTAAAGGATATTTATTTGAGCAGCATCATTGATTACTGAAAGATATACTGCTCACACCAACACATTTAGTCTAGATTAAACCTCTTAGTTCCCTAGGTTCAGGCAATTACCACTTACTCAGTGAAGTCTAGGTGTAAGGAGCACCACATGGATACAGAATTTGAGCGTAGTACGTAGCACAACTTGGAACATTTGTAGAATGTAACCCAATGGCAGAGAGCACATCATTTCCTTAGGGAAAGCGCCTAAAGAGGAGAAATTTTATGCTCATTAGAAAATGCGTGTAGACTAAAGGTGAGACACGATGAAAGTATATTACATGATAATACAGAGACCTATTACTTCGTGATTGCGCTATATAATCAACCTTAAACGACTGACACAGTTAAT
Source organism: Platorchestia sp. MABIK (assembly GCA_014220935.1). Lineage (NCBI taxonomy): Eukaryota > Metazoa > Arthropoda > Malacostraca > Amphipoda > Talitridae > Platorchestia > Platorchestia sp. MABIK. Next base: position 164,739 of record JACJUY010000716.1, on the reverse strand, counting down.
TCTGATGAACATTCGAACGGATTCGCTGCATTCTAAAATTATGAATATTTTGTTGAAATAACACTTAAAGATGACAACTTTATTTCACTTACGAGCACAATTTCCGTAATATTTTTCGCATTAAAGAAACAAGTTTTTGGGGGTTTAAGGACTCGGGTTAAAGGCTCTACAACACTGAAGGTGCTGGATCTTGGCATCTAAATTAGAGGAATAATGTTTTCTTGCCAATTACAAAACACTAAGTTTTCAGAAGAAAAAAACATAATCACAATTTTAGGCCTAAATACGTGGTAAAGCAGTAAAAACTATGCCAACGTTCCAAATCACTAGCCTAACACAACCATAAAAAGGCACATGGGAATCAATAAAAAGGATTTAAGTAAAATTTGTTGTGCCTGAAATGAAAATTAGGAAGATAAAACGCGTACCGCCGTAATTCATTAGGATAAAAGTTAAATGTTAGTGTGAGGCCGCAAGACAGAACCCTGAGGAACACAACACTCCTGCGCAGATTAGCGCAAGAGGGCGGTGCGTGCACTGCTGTCAGTGCGTGCCTTATACGTCTACAGTCTTATATACGAGCTCTTCGAGTATTTTCTAAGAGTATTGCATTTTAATGGCACCTTATTCTCTCACGCAGACACTTAAATACAGAGATGCCAGAGGAAAATAAGGCGCTTGGGCTTGAAAACTTTCACGTTCAGACCTTAAGTGTCTTTTGAAGAACTTTCTTTGATGAACTGTTTTTTTGCAACTTTCTGAGTGAAATTTGATGAAACTGTGAATGCAGTGGCATTAAAAAATGGGGAGTAATTATTTCTTCACTTAATACCAGAGGAATTCTGAAACTGCAACGAACGTATTTCTTTATTCTCAACTAACAGTAGATGACCAATAGACTTGAAACAAATGAATCCCCAAGTAACTTCAGTTGAAATGGTTAACAAATAAACCAAACAAAGTGGGAAAGTAAAAACCAAAGCATAATAAGTTTTAACCGTATATAGTACGACAGCAGAAATTTTTCAATAAGGAAAACTAAATGGTCAAGCGTTTTCAAACAAAGTAAATACAATATCTAGGCTGAATTCCTGCACTCAGAAAAAAACGTAAACACATACCTCAAATTTGATAGTGTAACATCGAACAATTGTCAGTGAGTTAAGGATCTAAATCGGAAAAAAACGGCACACTAAACAATCAATATTGACAGGGAAAAACAAAACGAAACGATTGCAAGGATCGAAGAGGATTTGGAGGAATAAAATTATCTCACATATTCTCACGCTTAGCGAATAAAACTGAAACTTTAGTTCCAACAGACGATGTGTCTGAAAGAAAATGATCAAGTGCCTGTAAATCCATCATAGTGATCACTGAAATACCCTGTTTTAAGAAAAGTAAAATCCGATTTCATTGGGCCCGGAGCGACCCCGTTTTGATTATGCTGAAAATATCTCACATTAAGGAAGCATACACTCGTATTTTAAGCTGCGGAATAGCAATGCGTTACTTCCTACGATCTGTAGGAAACAACTGCAATACGTTCTTCGAAGATTAGATTAGATTAAGCCTCCCTAACCACAAAAAATGTGTTCCACTGAGAGGAAGGAGAAAAACCCCATTTAGCATGGAGGTAAAGGAATGCGGAATCCATGCAGAAAGGACATAGAAACAATAAGTTGAGAAAAAAGATTATGAAACAAGATCAAAGTTGAAGAAGAAAGTAGTAGGTCCCGAAAGACAGAACAGCAGTGAACCGAAAAAAAGTGGCCCTGAACATAACAAAAAATATTTTATACCAACAAAAAGAAGGCCTAACTTACTCACAGCTTTGACCCTCTCACATTTTCCCCCTGGGAGTGCTATACGCTCATCGAACCTGAGTGTCTACCGTCAGGCCTGCACAAGCCAGCAACACACAAACCCCTCAGCGCAGAAGGCCGGCATGCAGGCACAGCTCCCATATGCGAGGGTGACGCGCGACACGACAGTCGCGCGTCACAACACCGCGTCTCATGTCACGGCAGGACATTGCTCCAGCATGCGAGATGAGTGAAGGCGATCGAGAGCTGGAATGCTGACGTACATGATCCATTTTTCATCAGTATCGCAGGCGGCGTCACAGGTAATGTGTGCTGGAGGATACTTCAAGACAAGACACGGGGTACTTCAGCATACAAGACACGGGATACTTCAGCATTCGAGATTATGCAAATCCTTTTTTATCTCAAATTGAATATTCCAAGTTTTAAGAGGTGTTAACTAAGTCGCTGATCGAAGGCGTGAATTAGAAGCAGTAGAAGTTCCGTAGCAACCATTATTAACGTTCTAGAACTTGACAGCATCACACGAATAAAATTGGTTAGAAAAATGTTTTTTCCAACGGTTCTTCTCGATTTAAATTTTGACATGAATTGAGCGACAATGCTGGGGAAAACTTGCACAAGATTGGGGAAAGACACCGATTCTTTTAGGTGACTCATAGGTAAAGTGAAACTAAATGACGATTTGTTCATCATCAACATTTAACAATATATTATCGTATCCTGTACACCGACCAACAACATTTGACTCCGTTATCAAAAATATCAACCGGGACAGCATTATGTTACTGCAATAACTAAAATAACTTATTCGGGCCATGTTTAGCATTCAATCTGATTTCTGAAGCTTTACTGGAGCACAAATAAGCGAAGTGTCTTTTAACTTGACATAAAAGATGTTGGAAGACTTCTTGACTTTAGTATCTGAATATTTAAAACCCTACAATCACATCTGTTTCAAACGCCAATGATTGTTGATTATTAAGATAAGGAACTAAGTGGAGGCTCTCCTCTTTCCCTTGAATATAATTGCAGTTCAGCAAATTGTACGTCAGAATTATTGCGGTGTAGCTAGGCACACGGGACAGGAGCTTTCGAACCAACTCGGTCTATTGTACGCTCTCCACTATAAAATACTACATCTTTAAAGTTTAAAAGACTTGAAATAATTTCCCCACGTCTAGCCTCAGAGATCTCTGTACTTTATCAGCACTGCTCACTTTGAAGAAAAACCTGATTTGAATGATATTCGGTCTGCTCCCTCGCAGCAATTGGTTTCTAGATTAATATCCATGACGTTACTATTCTAATTTTATTCAAGACATGGCCCTCAAATAGCCTGTATTTTTATTCATAATGAGTTTTCTCGAGCTATCCTTGCGTCTTCAGCCGTTAAACAAGAGTTACATGGTCGAAAGGTTTTATTAGACCATTTCCCTTTTGAATAAGACTACATGATTATCATGAAAGATTCTTTTCTCGCTTCTCTACCTGTAAACACGGCCATAAAAAGTTAAACGGAGATTTTATTCCCGCACACTCTCTAGCATGAAAGAGCTCAGCAATATCATCATAACGTAGAAGAAGCACACCAATGCAATAATGGAAATTTGAGCATAGATACCCCTTGACTGTAATGTAACCCTACGTAAATATTTTAAAGAGAATAAATGAAAACTGGCTAACTCGTGGTTGTGACTAAAACGAAAAATGTTTTGTTTTTCTTACCAGGTATTGTGATAGGAACTCAGTAGAAGCAAAAATACAAAAGCAAGTGGAGGTGAGTGCAGCGCGCATATTAGTTAAGTGGAATAGTGATCCTTGCAAAGCAGAGCCCTCGAACATACAGTTTAAAGCACCATACGTGCCTAAATAGGGAATAAGTATGCCTTTAGCCACGGATAGCAAGTGATGAGTCAACGATGACTCTCTACCTAACCGAAAGGGTTTTTTTACCGAATCCAGTGTCAAAAGTAAAGTAAATGAACGGTTTCAGTGACAAATTGCACAATACTGAAGAAAAACCGTTAATCGTCTTCCTCGATTCAATCTCAAACACTGAATTTTTTCCAACACGCATTGTGGAAAGTTCAAAAACTAATATTCCGCTTGGAGATGTAAACGTTTGAAAATTTTGATGGTGCGCATTGAAATGTAGACCAAACGTTTGATGATTAACGAGATAGCGCCGACGTACGTTCCATGAAGAGGAGAGACACACACGGCAAGCTGTAGGTACTTCTGGGTGACTTAAGCATACACCACGAAACGGGGACCCTCCATCAATATGTAGTTAAGTAAAATTAATAAGAAATAGTTCCAGATGGATTCTCATTTGTTCCGTAATTCGAATAATACAACGAAACCTAGAAGAACATTCTTACACGTTTAAGTTAGCAGATAGTAAATTGAACCAGGCTCCGAGCAAAATGCCACTCGTATTGTACTCGTATCTACATTGTATCGCACGTATTCGTATAATTTGGGTATAATGAGGAAATTCAAACAGGTTGAAAATTAATAATTCAGCATTACGCTACAATTACAAAATCTCTCAGAATTTAAAATTCATTGCTCAGGACATTCCCAGAATATCTCGACTAATCCTAAGATTGAAATTACTGAAAAAAGTTTAAAAGTTTTTTGTTAATTGAAACTAATAGTGAATTTGATGTCGTAAAAAATTCGGAAAACGAAAACAACAAATGAGTAACGCAAATCTTTGTTGTTGATGCCATCATATCCTACAATATGACAAGATGTTTATTGTGCAACCAATGATAGTTGAACAGAAAATCATAAATTTCCTCCCCAGACAATTTCATCATTGTAATTGCTATTACTATACTAACTTAGTTAAAGACTACCTAGCCACTTCCAAGGTGATCTCTCGCGAGTGCAAAGAGAAGAAACAATTTAGTATAGACAGTAAAAAACGGGGAATCAATGCACAAAATCTATTCGTACACAGGATACTCTGCGCATAGAAACTGTACGTTTGGGAGGAAGAGAAAGAAAAGGCAGAGAAGAGATCGAAAAGAAACTGAAAGAATTAAAGTGAGCACTAAGAACAGAAATCCCAATAACTTATTTACAGCTGAGGAAACCTAACAGGTTCTCGCAGTCCCCATTGCATGACATAGATAAACCTAAACTCATCGCCTATCCTATACCTCCAGAGAAGGCCGACAAAAGGAGCAGAAGATCACACATTCAAGCGAAGTAAAATAATGAACCATAGATCAGAATGAGAAAGATGCCCGTGAAGTGCTCACGCGCCCAGTGCAGGGTATTAAGTTCAATAATAGACTTATAATGCAGTCAACAAAAGGGCATTGTTGTGCAGTCAAGTGCCGTGACTCAGCAGGCAGTTTGGCGCTCAAAATGGGCACGAAGCACTGAAGGCTGGTTCAGTTGGAAACACCGAACAAACTGACGCTGGTAACAAGCTCACCATGAAACATTTTTTTGGAGAATCGCGCACTAAAAACTGTAGACATTTACTAAACGCGATGCAAGAATTGAGATCATGACTTCCACTTAACCCTTTCGACTCTCCAGGAACGAAGTGATACTTATATTATTATTATCTAAGAAAGTTTTAGCCTCCCTTAACCACGACAAAGATGTTCTAAGAGAGGAAGGAGGAAGGCACCATTTAGTATGGACTTGAGGGAACGCGGAATCTATGCACAAGGTGCACAGGAACAGTAAGCAAAGAAAGAAGTTCATGAAACAAGAAAAAGTTGAAGAAGAAAGTAGTAGGAGCTGAAAAACAGGGCAGCAGTGAACCGAAAAAAGATGGTTCATAACAGAACAAAAACCTATTTTATTTCAACAAAATGGAAGCCTACCTAACCCTTAGCTCCGGCCCTCATATAGTCCCCCTGTTACCGCTAATTCCCATAGATACAACAGTTGTATCCACCTGAGGGGAACGAACGAAGTTATACTGTATGTCCCACAGATTATGGAACAAGTGAAGATTAAGTGCACGAAAAAAAACTCAGTAAATTTACTTCATCAGTGACAACTGCCTTACGCATGAACAACTTTGATTTCTCTACACAAAGCTGCATTTGGAAATTCGTTTCGTTTGCACACTGTAAATGATAAAAAAAAAAATTTCACTGATACTCGAAAAGTTTCTCCCTTTTATTCCCAGAAATGAAAACTTACAACATTTAAATTAAAATTCTCACGTCCTTATTCGCTGTGGTCCACCACACACGTTCGTCCCATATGACCTGGACTAAAATGTCAGCAGCGAAACCACTGCCCTAGCGGTTTAAAAATAAAGAAACTTGCAACCAAATTATTTGTATACATCACGGATAATTTTACTCCGTAATTAACAAATTTGCGCTTAGTTCTTATCAGTTAATCAAATTCCTGATTTCCACAGTGTAATCGCTTTCCTCATTATATCAAAGCTCACATAACTTTAAAACTCAATTATGTTCATGTTCAAATGGCATAATCAAAAATATCCTTAAAATCAATGTCTCTTCTGTTAGTCTGAGCAACGAAGAATGAACAAAGCTCGCAAATCTAAAGCCAAAATAAACGACAGCAATAAATCTAACTGAGAGGTGAGCACCTCGGAACCCATCACCATGGCACGTAAGTGTCCAGGGATGCTTACGAGGGCAAGCGCTATCAGCACACTTTCCAATTATAGAGACAGCAAGAATCCTACACAGTCACGAGATGAGCGAATTCTCAGCAACCTGCTGCGGTCGTGTTCTTCTACCCACAAACGTAAGAAATCAAGACTCGTGTGCCCTGATGAACCACTCGCCTAGTAAGTGAACTTAATCGCCTCATTCCAACAAGCGTTTTGACCAGCAACCGTCACGAGAGCACTTTTACCCAAGATGCAGTTATATTTTTCACGTCCTACTATTTGCAGCTTCAAAAATTGGCATAAAAAATGCTAAGCTACAGTACACAAAATAAGCTCCTATTGTGCTGGATAACGGTCTAACATAAAATTGATTAAATTATCATTTGATAAAATAGTTTAAGCATCCTTAACCGCAACAAAGGTGTTATAAAGAGAAGAAGGATGAAGGCGCTATTTAGGATGAAGATAAGAGAACGTGGAATCTATGCACCAAGAGTGTTTTTAAACAAAATCCCCTGCGCAAAGAAACAGTAAGTTGAGGAGGAAGGTTAGAAACAAAATAAAAATTGTAAAAAAGTCAGAGGTTCTGAAAAACAGGACAGCAGAGAATAGAAAAAAAGGTCCTTAAAAAATTTAAAAAAAATTTTCTCATTTCAATAGAAACTAGGCCCACCTCTCTCAACGCATGACCTCAAATTTTTCCCTCGGAGCGCTAATTCCCCATAGATACAATAGTTGGATCTTCATGAGGGGAATACAAAATTAAATAAAAACCAAGCCCAATAACTAAATCAATTCAAAAAATTGGTGAGCACACAGATCGAACACCGGGCCGTCACGCAACGAGGGCGGACGTGACGCTGGCGGTGACGCAATTCTGGGGCAATTAGAGCCGGCGCCGCCGCGCCCAGTAATGAAGCGCCCAATTGCCGCCAGCAACTGCACACAAAATTTACCGTGGCGTAATACATGCCGTACGTGCCAGCAAAACTAATGTAGGAAACAAATTTTCAGGCACATGTCCCTCGGAAAAAACTAGAGGCGGCAGAGTTGAAGGGAAGGACTGGAGACACTTGCTACGCGCGTTGAAGTCTCCGCGTCTCCTTTGTTCTCTTCAGTAGGTCCCTTGCCACCGCCGCAATGATGTTGCTCATATAGTATTATTTTGTTATGTTATACTTTAAAGCAACTATAATTGAGACAATTTGGAGGAGAAGTGTTTTGAAGAATAAACGGTATTTTAAAGAGATCCACGTAGTTCTTAATTGTATTCTCAGTAGCAATATTGATACAATAATCATTGCTCTATCAGAGAAATGTCAATGCGTAAAGTTATTCTACAACTACTGAAAAACAAATGCGAGTCTACTTCATAAAAAATAATAAGTTTAAGCGTACCCAAACATCAGAAAAGTGTTCCCAAGAAAGGAAGGACCAAGGTACCGTTTAGTACACATGGATTTGAGGAAACGCAAATTCTTCGCACAAATTATGCCCACACAAGATGTCCTGTGTATTGGAACAGCAAGTTAGTGAGCAAGTTTATGAAACAAGATAAAAGTTGAAGAAGAAAGAAGTATCCGGTGAAAAACCTGACAACGATTGACCGAAAATGATTCGTAACTAAACAAATATCCATTCTATTTCAACAAAAAGAACGCCTGCCTAGCTCTCAAAACCGCACATTTTCTCCCTGGGAGCAGAAATTCCTATGGATACAATAGTCACAAAAGTTAATCAAGTCAAATTATTCCATAAAACATTGATAGAAACTTAGATGCCTAGATATTGAACCGGGTGAAAGAATTCTCAAAATCAAATAGAAAGAGGAACAAGGTTTAACACAATCCCTCGACCCACACTATGACAATCCCTAGAACCCCTTCAGGCAAGTAAACAGCTCTTCCCTTGTTGTGTAGAGAAATGAAACGTCGGGTCCAATTAATTTCAGCACCAAACAAAGAATTCAAGAACTCTCAAGCATGTTTCCAATTATGAAAATCTTTGTATTCTCCATAGAAGTAACGCTGTCATTTTTCAGGACACGAGTACCATAGAAAATATACTATAGCTCAACCAATGCACTCTTGTGCCAAAAACATTATCGAAAATGAGGAGTTGTGTGTAAAACTCAGATAGAAACCGTTTCATAAAATAGATGCGTAACACAAGAGCCAGTTTTTATGTCTCACCTGGTACAATAGGCGCTAACGAGGCAAAGCCGAGCGAGAAACATTGGCGACAACAATTAAAGCTTATTCTGAATGAAAAAACTGCATTCCATCTAACAAATCAGTACCGCACCAGAAAAGTTCACCGTTGAGTACGTCTAAGAAGAGAGTCTCTCGGGTAGGACAATTTGGTGCCAAAATAAGGAGAAAATTCAATGCTCAAAAAATATAGGTACTTATCAGTCGTTTATGAAATATACTACATGGTTGGATCTTAAGCGTTTAGATACGATAAAGCTGTATGGAGAATCGTTTGAAGCAATTCAATTGTTTGTTACCTCATGACCCAACTACAACGAGTTAACCTGTTGTATTCCTGCTCAGTCACTCCATAAAACGTTAGCAAAAATGTTTAAGGAACCTTACAACGTAAAAAAAGGGTGAGCGCACAGAAACAAGCGTTGGAAAGTCTTACACACTGGCAAACCCTAGCGAAAATATAAAGGACAGAAAGAATAGACACTGCCAATGAGCCAACAATGATAGGCTCTTGAAAACAAGTTCACGAAATTGAACTTTCATCTAACAGTCATATTATAATAGAGACTTCCAGTACCCATATGCACTGTGTAAAGATAGGAAAACATTACACTTTGCTGGAGAGGTAGAGTAGTAGTAATCCAACCACAACATAAGAATAAATGCTAGAAAATTCTTAAGTCCTCAATTCTATGTACAAACAAACCAGATCTGTGAGCTCAATCAAATCATATCCTACTGAAGTAAAATGAAGAACAGAACATCAACTAATCGTTATTTACAATAGATAAATAAGAAAACAAACTGTTTAATTGAGTGACAGCAGCGAGTCCACTCAACCACTCAAATCGATGTCTTAAAACGATGTAGACTCAAAAAGAACATGGTATCCGATATACAAACAGATAAGTGACGCATCATTACTAGTGAGCTGACCCACTTGAGCTTCTCAAACCAAATTAAGATACCGTAAAGAACTTCATAGATGATCATGCGTGGCATGACCGCAGCACACGCAGGTGCTACCCTAATAAGCACAATGACTACACACACACGCCACATCAGTAAGCCTAGCTCGAGTTCAGCCACTGCTCCTTCACTAATGACACAAGCGTACCGTGGGGGATCTATTGGCTTTATCAATTGAAAAGACGAATGAGCTGAACAAATTTTCAATATTGCTAATCTCTTCTTAATGATGTTGAGTGGAATAAAAGGAAATTTAGATAAACTTTCTAGTTATGAAAATATTTTGTCCTTGGTACATAGTCTGCTAAAAACACAAGGCATAAACCAAAATCTTCCCGATTGAACTGAAAGTTCAGGAAAAGCAAACTTGAATGTGCTTCACAACAAATCGAGTTGTAATTCAAGTAGCAAAGTGCACACGAATCAAGGCTACTTGAAAACCCGAAGCCCAAATACATCTTCATTCAATGAAACATGGCGATTCGAAAACGCCAGACGGTCACGACGCGCTCACACAACAAAGATTTTTATTTTGTAGAGCGATCAGGCCTGGAATTATCCAGTTTGCAGTGAGAGTTTGGCGCTTCGATCACACCCACCCACACCTCCCACAAAGAAGGCCAGTTTTTGCGTGCACTTCTCTGTTCGGAGCTGTGAAATGTTGCACAACAACTGCATATTATTTGAGGGACTCTCACCTCCTTCTAGAAAGCTCATTGTAGGAGCGATATTTATGGCCAAAATAACACTAGTGGGAGAAATGTCGGACATCGCTCTTACATTGAACTTACATTTCCGCCATATTCCACTGTCAAACGAAAAACAGAGGTCAAATGCTAAAATTTAACGGAGCATTTATTATCGCAGAGCTACATTATAATCCGTTGAAACACCTCGTTGATTTACAATAGAGTTTGAATTAGTGAATCGTTTGTGTTCAGCCTTGCTCCTAAACTTTATAAACGATGATGTTAAAGAGTATAAACAAAAGAAGAGAAAGCAAACAAATGAAAACTCCATTATGCAAATTTCTATATCAATATGATGAAAGAAGTAACATATGAATATTATGAACAAGAAAACAATGAAAATTAAATGACATAGAAAGTTAAAAAAACCTTGCGCTCGATTTAAAGCAGTAAAAAGAATTGAAGTTATCTCTGTGACTGTTATAGATACCATGGTCAAAATTTAACGATATAAGATTTAGAAGTGCACTGATGACTATTAGTAACCCATATAGAAGTAATTAGAGACGATATAATGAAGAGAGAATCACAAAAGCACACACAGAGTAGTATGAGGGAGAGCTGGTCATGGTCGGATGGAGGCGACACTCCCTCATGAGAGCATCGCAGTGCACAACAGCCATAGCTGTCCTGGCCATGCAACTCACTCTGGTGCTCGTCACTGACAAGGTTCTGCAGTGTACACGCATTCATTTGCTCTCCACCACACGAGTTAAGGGCAACGTGCGCTCCGTGTGGTAGGAAAGTGTTATGAGGTAATCGAGCAAGGTATTGAAAAGCTGGGATACCGCCGGCCACAACTCCGCTATGGAAGGGGATATTATCAGCACTAGAGCACTGAGGCTAGGGCGCGTCCACGGCTGGGCAATTTACTCGCAACCCGTGCAATAAATCAATTGAAGGGAGCGTCGCACGCTAGCTCACAGCGATCGTGTTGCATCTAGTACAACAGCTCATCAAAAATTCTGCTCAATGATGAATATATAAACAGCGTCCTACAATTTTAGTCGCAGAGCTTAGTAAGAGTAAGTAACTACGCGGAGAACAAAAAAAAATCAAATGAAATTAAGGGGCTCTCTCCGCTGAGATGAGACGGGCGTCGAGGAGTTTGTGGAGCCACGCCCGGATCTGCGATAAGTTCACATGCGTGGAGTTAAGGGCAATGTTATCTCACGTAGTTATTTAATAAAACGTGTTCAGAGATCCCCTAATGTTTAGACTACAGGTTTGAATCACTGTAAAGTATCGGCTCGGAGGAAATGAAACCAATTGTACACGCTTCAAGATAAGAAAAGTCATCTTTATAAGCACGATGGAACAAACTAATAAATGCAATAGTTGTATCCTCCTCAGAGGGGTTTTGACGAAGGATGTTCACTTGCTTTGATCTATCGTCAGGTTGAGCAAGATAAGACCTAACGTCCTAACGACTTGGTATGAAGCTTCGTTCGTATGCAAAACAGCACTCAAAGTCACGAGACAAAACAAAGCCGGTCAAGTGCGCTACGAACCCACGGTCAAGCACTCGCTAAATCCCTCCCCTAACCCCCAAATGCCCTCCAAGTCATTCACTGACAATCAGAAATTCACTCAGTCATCCACTCACGAAATCACTCACTCACTCGTCCCCACCGCCGTGGCCACCACACTCACTAAGGCACTGAGCGCCCAACTCTGAAACAGTTGATCATTGAGTTGTGCCATCATATGATGCACACTTAGACTTGTACAGGTGAGAATTATCTCCAGTTATTCCTGGTTATTCAAATATTGAACCAAGCATCGTTAAATTTGAAAGTCTACGATTAGATTAGATTAGTCGTTAGTTTTAGCCTCCCTACCCGCAGCAACAAATGCGATCCAAAGAGAGGAAGGAGGAAGGCACCATTTAGTATGGAGTGTAGGAAACGCGGAATCTACGCAGAAAGGGCAAAGAAACAGTAAGTTGGGAAAGAAGATTATGAAACAAGATCAAAGTTGAAGAAGGAAGTAGTAGGTGCTGAAAAACAGGACAGCAGTGAACCGAAAAAAGGGTGGTTCGTAACAAACCAAAATCCTATTCTACTGCAACAAAAAGAAAGCCTACCTAACCTTTAGCTCGGGAACTCACATAGTCCCCCTGGGAGCGCCAATTCCCATAGATACAATAGTTGTATCCCCCTGAGGGAAAGTCTACGATTAATTTTTATCCAATTAAGGTTGAGGTTCACATAAGATGATCGTTTAACTCGAGGGTCGACTGTTCTCTAAGCAGAGCGCACAAGCAGCGAGCTAGTTAATCTTAGTAAACTCTTAAAATACATAAATTTAGCATAGTAAGACGCTTCCACCCCCTTCAGAACCTCAGGTAGCATGCCGTTTTTGAACACAATTAAAAAACAGCAAATTAGAAGTAGGCATAAAATCACGTATTCCAGCGTTTAGATCATAAATTATCGCCACGCACTTCACGAGGACTGCCACAGTTTTCTCCTTCATATATAACGGTTCATGAATTACGACACACAGGAATATCAAGCTAACCAAAACTAATCAAAACTACATACATAATACGTTAAGTTACAAAAGCAATTTTTCATGACGTCAGAAAGCGAATCCACAACTACACATTAGTTTAGATTATTATTATACAATTACCGATGGAAGGATGGAAAGGACGCGGACGGTTCGTTGATGTTGCATTACAGAGGGCATCCTAACTGCGAAAAAATTTCGAAACTATTTATCGATTCAAAGTACGCGCTAGGCACCAAGTGACCGCTCTACCACTCATTTCGTAATTTGTCTAACTGCATATTTCTCACGTCTCAGTGGTGTTGTGAACATATTTCTTCTCATCAATTATACGCTACTGTACATGTTTTTTACCAACCTCTTCAAGTAGGCATGGATGATGAACAATTAAGAAAAAAGTTTCTTAGAAAACCTCTTATATTTCTAGGTTCTTAAAATGCAGTTAGTTTTCTTCCAATATTTCTATCAATCGTAGAATGGAGGTCCAAACAAAGTTATTGAGCATTAGTTGCTCCTACGAGTACACTTCCGAGCACTCTGCGAGTGCGATGCTCATGACAGCCTATAGTAACAGCGTGCCTCAGGACTGACTCAGGTGGAGCCATAATCCGCAGTATTACCCGTCGCTGCCGGTTATACGTTGGAGTGGCTTGCTACTAAGCCAGCAGCGAGAATTTCACACAGGTGCTGTACATGAAAGCAGATGCAAGGAACGAGCTAAACGAAAATAGTGAGGCAATTCGACACATCGGCTCGTCGCGACTGAGAGAAGGAGATGATTTGGATACCAGATTCACATGACCTACACTAGACGTTGAAAGTTGAAACCCACAGCAGTTTCACTTAACACCATTGTGTTTTGCGCAAAACCAACGCAGTGGGTTACCATGCTAATGAAGATAAAGAAAAATCCTTCCCCAGTAACAAAGACATGACTAATACACCACCATAGCGCCGTTAAGTTAGTTACGACAAACGTACTCTGATGTCCCGCACGCATAGGAACAACCACCCTCTGAAAACCTGAAAAACATGTTTTCCACATGACGCAACAAAAGAAAGAATAAGCAAAGAAATCACTGTAACTTACGAGTGTTGGTTCACACTCGTCAGACAAGGAAGGAAATAAGGGACTTCACCAGCAGTGTATTTCAGTGCTAGGCAACATCGCTTCTCAGAAGAGAAGGCGTAGTGAGACGCCGGCAAGGCGCAAGCATGGCGACGTAAACGTGCATGGGCGTGTGCGACAACACTTTAAATCAATTACAGGATACGAGTTATGTCTAAAGTCAACATTTAAAATGACCTAAGATTACAACGGGCACGTGGTTCAGACTTACACGACCAAAAACATACCTTTCCGCAGCTTGAGTTTCATATGACCAACCACAAAACGTAAAAACAATGAGGAAAACGTTCAACGTAGTGCGATAAGTAAGCAACACAATTAGGCTTCGCACAGAATTGAAAATAAGTTTGGTATTCAAGATTCAACCTCTGATTTTGCCGTGTCCCTACGCTGCGTCCCCACGCAATAAGCTGGGTGCTATTCTGTAATGTCAACTGAATTACTCTGTACAATACAGCTGCATATTTCTGCGTTTTTGACGTGGACTGTTTTTTTTAAATAAAAAACACTGGGGCAATTCGACACATCGGTAATTCGAAACATTTGTACAGGTTTGAGAGCTGCTGTCACAGTACTCCCGCTTTCGGCAAACGACAGGCAGAGCTAATTGCTTATTCCAGCTTATTAACATAATCCAAGCGATTCCAAAATGAATGACCTATAGAGTACACCACAACGGAACGTTTATTTTATAAGATAAATTTACAAGAAGCAAATACTAGCAGCCTTTCTCACTTTCACTCCTCCAGATTTGAACTCAGAAAATCAGTCCCAACAAATAAAAATAAAAATGATCTTTTACCTTCCAAGCACACAAAGATTACACTCTTCTAAATTTTTAAGGGACTTAGCCAAACTAGAACATGCTCTCATTTTGCCATTTGAATTCCCATTACGAATGTTAACGTTAGAATAAACACCTAAAAAAATAAGCAAACGACGAAAATTTGCATGGAGTGGCATTACAATGAACTTCATTAGCTCCTTGAGCAGTTAAGCCATTACGGAATGCGGGCACAGTCCCACAATGATAAAGTAAGGCAACATTTAGTCTCACCTACCATCCGGCATCCTTCTCCCATCCTCTCCATATATTCCTTAACTGTACATCCCAACCCTACTCTCCGCACAAACCGATATTTTCTCTATAAACATGTATCCACTTCATAGCAATCCCAACCCCAAGCCGCACTTAAACAAAAATGTGCATCCTGACATTTCCCTTTTTGAATCATTAATCACATGTACATCATGTCCCCATTTCTAGCATGGACAAAAATCCCACGCATTGGCAACCGAGCCTCCTTCCTTATATAAACCTCAATTCCTCACGGGTTCATACCCACCCCCATCCCGCATGCAAACCTAACCCTTTCTTGCATCATTTAAAAAAGGGACTGAATTCCATTGTCAAACTACTTAAATCTTTAGGCAAACTTTTCCTCTGAAAAGTGCACTTGTAGGAAGCATGAAATATGGAATGAAGTACTTCCATGAACAAGTAAAATATCGGTAAAAGAGTATTGGTTGAGATACACAACAATGACATGGCACCACAAGCGTAATAATTCAGTATTTTGCTTGCTCTCTGTAATTCGGTATGTGTCATATCTGGCACGTAGTGCAGTAAAGGGCTAAATGTAGCAAAACGAGCAGAGTGCACGAGGTGCGGGTGCCCCCTCCCGACATGACGCCCCGCCCACACGGCGCAGCCCTGGATGACGTCACGCGAGCGCCAGCCATAACGCCCCGAAGTGAACAAACAATGAGCAGGCAATAAAAGCCTCAAAAAGGAGGCACCTCTTGGCTGGTGAAAGTGAGTGGGTGGCTCGGAGCGCTCGCACAGACAAGGCCATCATAAGCCAGTAAATCATACACAGCACCACTTTCAGTCCTCCTAATAAACGCTGCTCATGCGTAACTGAATAATATTTTCTGGAAGGACGGCGATCATTTACCATACTAAATGCCTAATGAAAAAAGACGAGGATGAGACGAGCACTTAGTCAGAGCCCATTTGTCTAAGACTACGGCTTAGCCTCTGATGGTTGGAATGAAACGTGTACAACTTTTAGAAAAAGGAACTCTTCATGAGCATATTTTCATTTTACACAACGATTTGTAGAGAAAAACGAATGAAATTTGGCAATGAACAGTTTAGGAAGAAGCTCATAACAGTAATTTAATTTCTATTATGTTAATTTGAAGGAGAATAGTTTGAAGTATTTCTAGCTAAAAATCTGTCCATGCGAGATGGTTCAAATGAAGCAAACAGCGCAAGAAAGTACATCTAATGATCCGGAATAAATTTCGAGAAGAAATGTGTTTCGAGATGAAATGGTAAAAAAATCCTCATCCCATATAATCAGAAAGAATTGGAATTAAAACATCAATTGTCCATGCATGTGTGCTTCAGCACGAGAATGGCACGTATAACTATGTTGCTTCCTGCATGGTGGCTCGTTGACGGGACAATATCAGGGCCCTTAATTAACAACTCAATCACAGGGCGAATGTTCATCAGACGCTATACCCTAATACCCTATCATTAACTCCCTAATAGAGTATGAGTTACTTAGGGATGAGGACAATACCAATCTTCATGCAATGGCTCAACTGAAAACCAGGGAAAAAGGGACAATGAAGAGGGAAATCGTGAAGAATGTCGAGCTTCGTTACGATAATTTCAGTATTTCACCGCAAAAGTCATTCGAACTTATACTACTACAACTGAGAAAATTGGGCTCGTCCAATACATCCCCTCAACTCGGATCTCTCAGATTCCAAAATTGCGCTTCACATGAAAAGCACTTTCCAGCGAGCACTTCCTGCATGAAGTAATGTTGTATGGTCATATAATTCCCCAAAAACAAGCATTCGGAAATATTACCCATAATTTCAATCATGTGAAAGAGTTCGACGAGATCTTGGAATGGTTCAGACTAAGAATAATTTTCAAGTCATGAACAATAGCCGCTGGAGAGTAATCTATACGTAGATTAACTTTGTTTTCGAACAACGATTAACCGCAACTACTTGAATTTCTTCCATGCTAATTCATTTCTTCTAATCAGAGCGAAAACAGAATGACAACACAATGTGATATAAAAACAAGACACCTTAAACCTCTAGGCAAGCTGAACAATTGGATCCATCATCGAGAGTGTGACTGCACACATCAAAGTAATCATGCCATGGCAAGTGCCACGCAGCAAGTCATGCACAAGGCGAGAGATGACCAAACATTTTCCAATTTGCACCTAATAGAATCGTGGAGATAGTCGGAGGGATTTGCATAGAGGTAGTCGACGCACATGATTTCTTCATTGTGCGAGGAGACGGGGGAATATCAGAGAACATTGTTCAATATTTGCAGAGTAAACAAGATCGTGAGGAGGCAGAGGGTATCGCAGCGCTTTCGGTTTGCAGAGTTGGTGGTCAGTGCAGGACAGTTCAAATCAACGACGCATTTGTAATAGAGGACAGAAGTGACAGTAGCGACCAACTCGAAGCGTCCCAATCAAGCAAGTTCCCGGGTGCCAAGGCAATGATCGTAGCACAAAGCGATAACAATACCCAGTAATGCTTTGCTCAAACTTTGCCTCATGAATAGAAACTAAATAAAATAAACGACACTCATCTTTTTACAACGCATAAAGATGGACCAAAAAATGAATGATCAGATAAACATAATTCGCGATCAGTAACAACATACATAATTCATGTACCTGAATTTCAATACATGATTGAAAACTTTTTCAGGTTTTAATACGAATACTAAGTCACAACGAGTACCCTTGTGATACAATCTCAACCGCGAGCAAGACGATGCGAGCTCGGTAACCTGATACCATGGAATCCCTCATCCCCGTCATATGAGACGAGCGTAGTATCTAGCGGCCGGTGTTTGCGGACGTCAGTCAAGCAAGGCCCATTCCGTTTGATCGCTGGCTAGAGGAGCTTTCTCTCAGGTTTCTCATGACTGGCGTGTCCTATGGTAAGCGCAGTATGTAATCAAAATAATAACTCTCAACAATCTAACGCAACTCTCAAAATGCGAGGTAAAGGTCGCACTCTTAATCACGAGCTCAAATGTTGATTCTCAGTACACCATTGCGAGGAAAAAAGGTAGATTTCAGTTTGGACTTCTCATAAATAATTATTTATATTCATGAAGCCTCCGTAAAGGTGAATTAAAATGTAATAGGGAGTTTTGATGAATGATACTGTGAATTACTCAGCAAAGTGAACTTAAAAATGACGTAAAATAATAAGCATCACATTTTATTGTGTTTTATAAACCCGTATATAAGAATATATATCTCCACAACTCCCACCACTTGTTTCTTTGGACGTCTGTTTCCTCACTAAAATGAACTAAAAACGTTTATTGAAAAACCGTGAGCCATCATAAAATAGAATTCCATTCTGCACGAGTCGGGCAAGAATATAAAAACCTTCGAGAATGAGTTTTTGCATTGCTACTCGGTGCTCCTTAACCGAAGAACATAAATCCGTGTAGACCTTCAAAGTTAACCCATGTAAGTCAAGATTTTAAAGTTTTTAGGAGCTTTTAAAACGCCTACTACTACATTATGTCATTTTTAAGTAACTTCGCACAAGGAGATGTAGAAGCCAAAGGGTGTTATTTTTCTTTAGAGTTTTATACTTTCGCTCGATCTACATTGTAGCTGCTCTTTTTTCCAAAAATGGGGTTACATCCCCCTCCGATTTGTGATGGTCTATCACCGGCCATGTGGATTGTGTTGTAGGGTAAAGCTCAGACGTAAAATGTGCAATGTTAAAGTTCAAGGGATCAGCATGATGACCGCAGGGCACCCATTGGTAACCATAGCGATATTTCCCACGCAACGTATTGCTTCACTGTAACCTCTAGCTTTCATCTATTGTATGAGATGAGCATGCGATTGTTAAAAGTAATATACCAGTTACAAAAGGAGAAGTTTCTCTTTACAGTGTCTTGTAATCTCGCCGCAGAGGTGACTGCAACGCTGATTACAAAAATGAATCGAAGTACTTGTACAAGAACTGCGATAGTCATTGTACTGTCACACTGATTTCACAAACATGTCTTCCCCTTAATAATTTTGTGGAGCAGCTTAACCTCAGCTCAACAGGATCGAATCTCATCGGGGTTCAGCATCCAGCTCACAAAGCCCTTATGAAGACTGGAAGTCAACTAAGGACCTTACAAGCCTAGCCTATTAAAGGACTAAATTTCAACCCGAACTTGAACATCAAGGGGAAGGTGAACGTAAATTCTTTCTTCCACATCAAAGTGTATTATACTGATTAAAAATGTTAACGAAAAAGAAGAATAATCGAGACAAGAAAAAATACTAATATGTGTACTAGATTAGCTATCTGTCCTACAAGGGGTCAGGGTTTTTGAACCAATCGACAAATACGCCACTCTGTTAAAATTGTGTAGCTTATTGAACCGTAAGATTAGTCTGGTTCAGTGCATAATGATCAACCATTCAGAACTACTGGACCACCCTATTAATTAGACTGCTACTCGACTGGCGTGTTCGATGAACAATAGTCATTCATCGGGACAGCGGCCGACCATCATCCGTTCTTCGTTCACTTCGCTCACACTGTGAGAACTTCTCACAAACGTTTTTTCCAACAAATCTAAAGTTATCGTAGCAAAGTAAATAAAAACCATTAACTTTCCCACACCTGTCATGGCCGATTTAAAAATGAGTTGAACAAGTATTCAGGGCAAGTGTCCAGAAGGGACATCCCTGAATCTGGTGGCATGAAATGTAGCAAAGATAATACAATATTCATTACAGCATTTAAATTCATCGACGCGAAAATAAAGCTGTCAGAAACGGAGGCAGCAAGCAAAACTTACGCGAAAAATATTCAAGCTCAAACAGTCAATTAGTAGAAATTTTAGGTAAGAAGTCTCTAAAAACTTCAAACAACATCCCAATGCTCAACTGAAGAGCTCGTTTTTAACATAAATGAGCAAGCTCAGATAAAACCAAGCAGATAGCATTTGATCTGCATGCAGTTTGGCGGCTAAGATCGGAGGTCGGGTCGATCAGCATGCAAACACAAGGCATTTTCATTAGCCAAGACCCGGATGGAAGACAGCGAAGGCATCGAGTTGTTGCCCGGCACAGATCGCCGACGATAAAGGCTCGCTAATGGCGGGGAGAGCACAAAACAACAGCTCTAGCAGCTCTCGAAATACCCGAATAAGAAGAGGTTGTAGTGACTCATACTCACTGGAAGCGCCAACCAAATCTTCAGGAGCAAACAGACGCGTGCTCGGTCACGGCGACAAAGTGAAGTCAGTAACGCTGCATGGAGGCGTTCGTAAAACGCCTCAAAAAGAAACACCGAGGCTTTAGTGCCATGAAAGCTTACTATCGGACGCAGCTCTAGGGACCTCATTGCCTTGAAAAGTCGTCCGTACGTCAATGAATCCCTTTATTGGGGCCAGGTAAAGGATGCGATCAGACTGGAGGAATTAATGGCGAATGCTTATGCGAAGACATCAGTTTGAGGAGAGAAATTCGATTAGTTTCGTGGCACATACGCACCCAAATGACTGCTCAAGAAAGATATGCGGAGTTCAATTTAACCATGTTTTAACTAAGTACGGCGCAAGCCGATGTGAAAAACTGATTGATTACATTTAAAAAACATGGACGCGATTGCAATATAGAAGCTATTGATCACTGCTCTCCCAATGGTTTGTGTGTGTCAGAAACGTATGAGCAGAATCCCCGTCATTTGCCCGCAAAAGACTTTGAGTCTGTAATCACAGGCTTGCGGATAGATGCGTTTGCGCTTGAATGCAATCACCACTTATTGTTAGTACAATAATGATTGCTATATCGATACTTGTATTGAATGCAAGGACTTAATGAATGGTGAACTAATACAGATGTCTTTATATGATAATCAACCCCGGGAAGATTGTGCCCTCGGTCTTCTATTTTCGTGTTAGACACCACAAATTTTTTTGCTAGATTCTCCTTCTGATCCGCAGAAATTGAATACTCCTCGAAGAAATACGCTGTTTGAGATGACGATCTGCAGCCCCAAGCTGTGAATTGTTAACTACTTGCGATGTGATATTGACAGTGATACCAATAAATACTTGGAGACACATCTAGTGTAACAATTGATCGGTTTGATATGGAAGAAAAACAGATTAAATTAAAATTGAAAGTTTACGAATGCGTGTTGGGTGTTTTCCACAAAGTGGTTTTCAAGTCTAGTTCCTACCTGTAGATTCGATTAGGTAAGTTAGTTCAAGCCTCGCTAACAGCAACGGCGTTCCAAAGAGACCATGAAGGAGCCATTTACTAGGGAGTTAAAGGAACACAGAATCTCTGTACACAGTGCGTTCTCACACAAGATCCTCTGCGCATAGAAACAGTAAGTTAGGAAGTAAGTTCATGATACAAGAGAAAAATTGAAGAAGAAAGTAGCAGGTGCTGGACAACATGACAGCACTGAACCCCAAAAAATTTGTCTCGCAACCAAACAACAAACAACAATTTTAAAAAACGAAAGCCTGCCCAACTCTCAGCTCAGGACCTCACATTTTCCCTCCTGCAGTGCTAATTCCCTTAGATACAATAGTTGTCTCCCAATGAAGGACCTACTTGTAGATCATCTCACAACGACTCGGTTAACATCAGTCGGGCTGAAGGATGTCTGTCACGGAATAAGTTGTAAAAGGATGATGTAGAAACAAAGAGCGTCAGCCACTCGAGGCTAAATACCTAACGACGTATCAACACACTATCCTAAACGCGAAATTTTGATTTTGAACGAATTTCCTCATCGTACAATTATACCGTTGGTCAGATGACAAGGTCGATACTTTCCCAACAAAAAAATAATTTCCACCTCTGCATGAAATTTTTCAAGTAAAAAAAAAAAGAAACCGACAAAAAAGACTGAAATTTGGAAATCCAAAAGCTTATCCAGCCCAGAGTATTTCGGATTATTTTTTACAATATGGAAACTGTAGTTAGAATTAATGTTTCAAAAGTAACATAATTCGCTGCAAAAAACTTCCCCATTGTTAGCGTTTGATCAATAGTATTATCTTAGCATGTCATTACAAGATGAAACTAATATTATCGCTGTTTTCACCAACACACGGATGTAAGAACAGTCACACACAAACGCCTAATCAAGAGTGGAAGAAGGAGCTAGAAACTGGAGACTCAAACGAGATTAAGGACTGAAAAGTAATCTACACAGATCTAGTACACAAGAAACCTGAACTCGAAACTTAACTGCAAAAATAATCAAGAATACTAAAAAGAAACGCTATCACCTTACTACCACCTTCAACGCATTGGATCTGAGGTACGCTAATGCGTATAATACAAATGCAACAGATTTTGGCAGAGAAGCTACGCGTTGCACATGAGTTAGAATTTCCTCTACATACACCATACACGGACGAGGACAGACCTTAGCAGCATGATCTGAGTCGCCGTGTGCGTAGCCTCCTTGATGCGCACTTTCAGAGGGCGAACAAGCCCTCAAAATTTTAGGAGATGGCAAATTTCATTTAACGCACGAACTATTTTTATCACGAAACCATTTGATTAACGAATTGCACAGAGTATGTATTCTCATGTTCTTGACGTTTCCTTAGGTCGCGGCCAATTTCCTTGGTTCAGGAAGCAAGAAAAAAATAACGTTGCTCAAAAGCTTCAAGAAAATAAAATGCAGTAGCCACGACCAAACTTGGCAGTTCATAGCAACAGCCTCCAAGCGGCGTGACTGCGGCGAGTGAAAAACGCTTCCTGTTACAAAATAAGGAAAGTCTGAAGAAATATGGCCGCTGACTGTATCTCTTAGTCAATATTTGAATAGTTCTGCTCTGTCAGGTAGACACTGAAGCTGTTAACAATATTCCAAGACATTGTACTTTTCTCATAGAAATGAATTATCCTGTTCTCTCTCAAAATTTCTTTGCTGAGCCTTAACATTTTTTCGGAAAATTTATGAATTTAAGTTCATTGTTTAACGCAGAGTAAATTTTACCTAGCAATTTAAAAATCACACATTACATGGATCGTGCCTTCATTTAGTGTTAGTTTACGAGAATTAAGTTGATCACTACAGGTCGGTCAGCAGCACTATGAAAATCCCCACAGCGACCACCGGTGGCTGACGCCGCACTCGAAGTGTTAATGACTTTGTTTTCCCTCAGACGCATTTATTTGAAGTGTGTCACATTCGAAAAAAGAATTTAATTGACTCTCCCTGCAATCAAATTTTTACAGATTCGAGGACCTGTGCAGTTTTCTAGTAGTTGGCTTAAGTTAGGACAGCAAATCCCTAAATCATCCTACACACAAAAGCTGCGTCTGCGGCATCAAGCAAAAGCAGAACTTGTCTCATAATCGAGCAGAGCGATGTTGCGGGTTGCCAACACGGTGAGGGATGTGAAACAAACTCTTTGAGAGCACAGACTTCTCTCAGGCGTAGAGATACTACAGCGCTGCCAAGCATCACGACTCGGGAAGTTTTAAAAATTGTTCGTATACACGCCACTGCTAGCTAAATCAATAATTTTTATTAGAATCTCGCAAAAAAATTCATACAAATAAAAAAATTTGTCCATTTCAAGAATGTCTATTATGGAGCAAATATCCAACATACCTTATATATGTAAGGTATACCAGAATGTGCAGGTGAGGTATGCCTCACCTATTGTTCATCTGTCAGAGCAGTCACCACGGCAAATGTATAAGATTAGTAGATTAGCAACTGTACAAGCTTTAAATACTTAGCAATGTATAGGTTTTAAAAAAAATTGAATTTCAAATGAGTAGAATGCATAAAACTAAAGCCAACCTTCGGACATGAAATACATCCTTCACCGCAGAATTTGAGCCACACAATCACTGCAAGAAGATTTCATTGGCGACAAGGGACTGAATCACACGTGAGTTGATCAATTAAGGTGATATGAAACACACCGCAGTGCGCTCATGTCGAACATCAGTAGACAGCCAAGTGCTCGCACGATGAAGATAAGTGAGGAAAAAATAAGGATGTCTTGCCTAACAGCTACTAATCGCACGCAAACAAAATCCTCAAGATTCAAGTCTAATAGCACATGAAGCAATAAAGAGCCTGAAATCCTCAAACAACAAACAGCGTTAACGTTCCTCCTGAAATAAATTCAAATATTCCTGAACGAGGAGGACTAAGTCTCACATAACCACAGTGAGAAAGGCAAACAAAACTTTCCAATGGTAATTTTGATACGTGGTTTCTTCTCAAGTTCCGTTCTTCGGTGGACGCAAGTGAAGCAGCAACAGAAATGTCGAATACTTTGAGAATTGGTTCAGATGAAGACGCATCCATTAAATACATACCAAATAACGAGCCGACAATACTGAATTATGAATTTATCATCCATTTTACCCTTTAAGAAATAAAACAGCTAGACTCAGGCATGAAGGGGAAGAAGCGGGCCCATTCCATTTAGGGTGGATAACCAACGAAAGAACCTAAAAAAGAAGGAAAGATTCAACTTGCGCTCCTGTTGGCTAAGAGGTAAAAGCTGGCTTGAAGCCAAATGAGAATCTGTAAGCACACAAGCATGAAGTACAAGTCATGTTGCACGAGGCCTGGCTGTTGCAGGAGTTCGCTGCAGGAGCAGGTGTGCGTGGAACCAAACTCAGTCTTGTGAAATTAGTCTTTTTTGCAACCAAAACCCTCAATTTTAGACTTTTCAAAGAAACTTTAACCATAAAGAGCACTTAGCATTTGGCAACAATGCAGGGTTATCAGATACTGAGTGCTCTTTACGACTGAATTTCATTCGGAAATATCAAAACTTAAGCATTTGGGCCATAAAAAAGGCCAATCTGACAACCCTGACCTAACTCTAGCAAAAGAAACAGACCACACCGCAAGCAAAGGCCGAGACGAGAGGATGCGATACAAAATCAGACTGCGTTTCACTCCTGCGCAGTCTACTACTCCCAACTCTAACAAGACTTTATTGGAAAGAATTCTTACCGTCAAACATGAGAAGCATCACTCAGTTACTTCTGGCTATCACATTTGTCGTTGTCGTTAATGCACAAAATCCCACTACTGCAACAAATACCCTAACCTACCTGGATGGGATAACTGCAAGAAGTAATTAGCTCTGGAAGAGTGTGAGAAGAATGGTGTTGTGCTACCAAGAAGACAATGAGAAATAACAAAGTCCATCTAAAGCAAAGACGCGATGGAAACTTGACTAAACTTGGAGACAACAATATCATTGGTGATAGGAAAAGGATTAGAAGACATGAAGAGGTTGGATAGCACGAGGAAAAGAACCAGAAATCAACTGATAGGTGTTTGACGGCTCTGAACACCGGTAACAACCCAAAAATAAGCCTTTCGGTTCGTTTCCCATGCCATATTTCATTCTAACACGGGGAAGAAACAGCGTAAATTCTAAAATAGCAAGAAGTGAAGCGAGGATGAAACTGAAGATAGTGAGCAACAGCGGAGTAGTGCAAAGCTGCGAGACAGTAAGCAAGTCGGACAGTGAAAGCGAGCAAAAAAGCAGGGACAATTGGACAGGATGACGGCGAGAACGGGGCTGGCGCTATTCAGGGCGCTAAGAGCAGGACGAGGTGCGCTCAGAACAGCGCCTGTATGGGCGCGTCAGTCCGCCTTCACCTCACAACGCCGCATAAAAACTTCCACCGCCCCCTCTCGCTCGTGCTTGCAGGGGCGAGAGTGTCTGAGTGTAGGGGGCGAGGCAGCTTCATTCATTCCAGCGATCACTGACCGCTGCAGCAGACGCAAGAGCAGAACAGCCGCAGCAAACGAAATGTGAATCCATTCATACCTCTGCAGCAGACGCAAGTCTGCAGGAGCAGGAAAGTGGCCTACGAATTCAGTAATGCCTTTAACCCTTCTGCACCTGCGTCGATGACAGGAGCGTTCACAACCACAATACCGGCAGTGTCGGTGGAAGCTGTCACGAGAAGATGGCGAAAGCAAACACGAGTAATTTTGTGGAGTAAACAGTCTATGCAGACAGAAGCATTCTTCAGAATTCAGGAAACGTCCCTACGTAACTGCCACCAACAACTAAAATGAGGCACAGTTGTTGAGCGAGAAGAAAAAAATGGGTGGCACAGAGAATAGTCAATAGTGAACCGAGAGAAGAGTAGAAGGCACAAAAAAAACACAGTGTCAAAAGCAATGCATGACGCGTGGTAGGACGGCAGTAATGGAGGTAATGACCGTGCATTTACAGAAGGATACTAAAGAGCCCCTTGAGGCACTAGCCCCCTCTGAGGCCGCTCGCTAAACCCTGCGCGCTTTACTACTCAGTCTCCCCTCCGAGGCTCCCACGATGCCCGGATCCGCAGGTCGCCCGGTCTCAAGAGCTCAAACAACTCATTCATGGACGCTTTTGGCCGGTGGAAGGTGAAACTTAAAAATGGCAGTGCAATTTTTTGAAGTAATTGCTTGAAAACCGTTTAGTTGTTACCGTGTTGTTGTTTTGTTGTTACCGAGCATTCGATCATATTTTTTACCTTCGCATCACTCCGAATCTTACGTTTAATTTAATTATGAATTTTCAGAGATTTCAAACAATTTGAATTAGGTATATTTTATTTTAAGAGAACCCAAAAAATCACCATAGAGATGTAAAAACGACGCATGAATGTGGCGGAAATCATTCTTCGGACCAAACGCTTCATAAAAATTCTTTCATCAAGCCGGAAACAGAAGTGAATTCGTGACCTACACGTCAGTCAGCAGAACGACCCAGGAATTATGTATGGAGGAAGAAGTAGAAAAAGACGGGAAGGAGCTGGAAAGTGTGAGTGCAGGAGAAAGCACGCAACGTGGTCGCAGGGGCTGCTTGAGATGACCGTTAATTAAATCAGCGCTGGAGAAAAGGAAAAATGTAGAAGTGTTGCGAAATTGACGACTGAAAATTGAGCATGCAGTGAAGAACGGACCACACAGAAGCTGCAGGAGAGACCATGGATGAAGTAAAACAGAGGAAGGAAACAAGTGCAAGCAAAAGAGGAAGGAAACAAGTGCAAACAAAAGAGGAAGGAAACAAGTGCAAGCAAAAGAGGAAGGAAACAAGTGCAAGCAAAAGAGGAAGGAAA